>JANRGW010027074.1:0-68702 GCA_024733675.1 Psilopsiagon aymara | reverse complement strand
TTGGCAGCACACTGTCTTCAGTTAACCCTCTTATCAAACTGCAAAACCCTAACAAGCCTTTTGCTCACAACTAGAGTCAGGCTAAGACAAAGGCTAGATTGCTCACATGTCCCTTAACTGAAAGGAATGCTTCCACAATTTATGACTAAATCAGATCAATGGCACCATGTTCCTTTCAGGACAGCCTCCAGAATCTGCTACTTGCTTTAGCAAATACCCACACTCGTGCTAGCTCTCAAACTTTGCACAAGTAAGGGAGCCCCTAATTTAGTTTGGAAAGCCAACATGAAGAATTTCTGATGTTTTCAACTTTAAGGTAATTTGTTGCAAAACCAAAACCTGAATGAAAATTTTGCTTCACAGAGAACCCAACCAAAAGAAGGAAGTTTGGTACCCACACCAAAACATACAGAGCAAACATACTGGAGGTTATTTGGTATCTAGAATCCAGGCTGCTGAAAAACAGTAAGATGCAATACAATAGGGCTTGTATTGTATTTATAGGTAAAGATCTTGATCAGTGTTACTGAACAAGAACTTTCTTACAGGAGGCAAATTTATGTAATAAAATCCTATGACACTACATCATTTAGATTAATGTCTCAACATAGCAACATCAGCTCTGTTCTGGAGGACAACTAAGTCTTTAAAGCTTACTTGAGACTCCAGCAATTATTTGAGATTAGATTTATGCATTAAATTACATTCATGCTTTCCAACATATCGGATAACACAGTAATTAACAGAAGTTCTCAATTTTTACCCAATTAACAGAAAAATGGAAGGCCTGAACTTATCAATGTCAGAACCAGATACCATGATATTTCAAAATGGACTTGTGCAATGAGAGTTTTTGTTATCCACTTCTGTTCTTAGGTCGTCATTACAATGGCAGGAGATACCTTCATTTTCCACCACATCCAAAGACAATTGGCTATTGCAACTAACATGACTTTAATACATCACTAGCTTTTCTCACTCTCCTTATTTTTCTGCCTTCATCCTTTGTTAAGCCAAGCAGGGAAAACTCATTTAGTGACCTCTTCTGATCAATATAGACAAAACATACACAAATTTTTGAAAATACTTGTTTGGGACTGGTTTATAGATTTATTGCTAGTATATATATCTTATTACCCTGCAGTAATAGAGCACATTTTCAGGATGCTTCCTCAAAATACCACTTTTCACTCTTCTCAATTGAAAAAAGACCCAGGTGTGAAATACTCACTGAAGACACATAGATTCAGGCTGTACATAAAGACACATCCCTGACAAAAGAAGAACAATATTTCTGAGACAATCTCCCCAGAGGAGCCTTCAGGGAAGGAGATTCCTCAATCCCAAATGGAATCAGAGTGCTCATTAAGGACCTGTAGATTTTTGAAGCTATTGGCTAAGCCTGCTAGTAAATGAAGTTTTGAGACTCCTCCCTGTAACACTTGAACCATTAGTAGTGTTTTGGTTTAACAGATTAGCACATAGGAAGCTACAAGTAGTCTATCAGCTGCACTCAATTACTCTCCATCAACTGCTGGCAATTTTTTTTTACAGCTGTAGTCTGTGTCTCAATTTTCTCTTTGATCAACTGAAAAGATGTCTTCTTGTAATAGAAGAGAGCCCCCATGCTTTGAGTCTTGTAGAGGTATCTCTGCAGCAAATCTCTCTGAGTTAACACTGGGCGCTGACAATTTCTTAAAGTACTATCAGATTTTTTTTAATCAGAATTATCTTATTTATACATTTATATAGGTTAGTGATGAGATCTGCTATCAGCTTTGCTGTGTTTCTTTCATATAGCAGTCATTCTTTCCAAAGTAGAAAATGACAGTTGATCTTTGCATGCTCAAAGACTAATGACAGCCACTCAGAGAGAAGCATCTGCCAATGCTGAGAATATCAAGTTCTCTCTTCATGCCTACGAATCCCTGCTTATAACAGTCTTTGTCCTTATCTTGACAATATTGCACAAGCTTTTCTGCCTTAAGATTCAGACTTTCAGTTTTCTCTGCTTCCCCGTATGAGCTGTACAAGTAACATCCCTTGTACCTTTGACATTACAAAAAATCACATTGTTCATATAAGAAACCTGTGAGTTGAAAGTGGCAAGCTCAATACTTGAAGTTTGGTCTTTTGGAAATTGTGACATTAAAATATTTCCCAGACTGGCCTTACTAGCTCAGGTTTCATCATAGCTCATCATTTATAAGGTCTAAGAAGTAAATATGGGTTTTCTTTTAAGGAGGGCAATATTTTCATTCTATACACTTGCAAAAGACATAATTAATTAATATTTTAATGACTTGTTCATACCTGCCTCTGGAGTTTTACCACATTAGGTAACTTTTCTGAGTAACCAGTGGAATGGTAGGAGCAACTGAAGGGTCTTACAATAGCAAGGACAAAATTTAACAGATGTGATCACTGTGAAATAGAATGTATTTTTCTTTTTTACAAGTCACTCTGAACACTGCTCACATTTCCATGTCGAAAGCAAAAAAGAGAGTCTGCTGTATGTCCACATTTGCTTGACTAAGTTGCTATGTAGGGGGCATGATATGATGCATTATTTCTTTCACTTCTCATTTGCCCATTTATCTTAGAGAATATGAGTTACATCATTTCCTAATGAGCTCATTGAAAAATGTTGCGTAGACTCTTCATTGTATGAAAATGGCCATTCTGATCAATAAGGAAACTTAAGGGGTTTGAACTTTTTTAAGACATAAGATACAAATATATTGATTTTTTAAGATTAAAAATACCTATGTGCATTTCATTATAATTATATGTAATTAAAGGGTCCTGCAAGGAATTCTTTAAAAAAAAAGAAAAAAAAGAAAAGAAAAAAGGAAAAAAAAAAAAAGAATCTACTTTTTGCGTTTATCGATTAACCTGCAGAAATCAAGCAAGGAACAACTTAACCTCAGGACAGTAAAATTGATTGATCAGACAGAAGTCCATTTATATCTGTGTAGTTTTCAAATATCTTATGCAAGTTTTCTAACTGTGAGGCAAGGTCATGGCACCATTAAGCTTTCTTCCTATTTTTGATTGGTGTCAGCACATCACACAGTAGTATTTAAGCTGCAAGGCAAGCCAATACTTAGCAAATAACCAAAACCAGATTAATAGAAACAGCCTAAATTCCTACCTAAGTAGCAAAGTAAGCTTCATAATTGAAAGAATCCTAACATAGCATGATGACACCAGTATTTACTGACAATGGGAAAGAGATTCAAGAGTTTAAAGTGAAAGAAGGGAAGAAGGTGTAGAGTACAATGGGTGGAGACTACCAACTTATCAACTTGCTGTCTTGACTCCTGGTGCAATGATTTATTATCCATCATTTATGAAACCTGGTTTCTGGAGTGAATACAATAATACACAAAGAACAGGAGGCAGCCAGCAGCAGAATATGCAAGCCTTAGGGTATTTGGACAGAACATTAGAGTGACAGGGTATTGCCTTTCTTTAATGATGCGGGAGTGGATTGCTAATGTCCATATCTCCTGCATGGTAAAAGATGAGTTCTTTGTATAGGACATAAATAGTAAATCCATCTTCCAAGAATGAAGCTTTAGATAAATGGCCAAATATACTCTTTCTCTATGATCTCCCTCACTGATTACAGACCTAAGATTTCCATGATACATACTAAGGTCGGTTAAGTATGACAGAGAAGCATGCCTGGGGCGAATGAGGCTGAAAGGATAATACAGGAAAAAAGGAGAGTAGTGATACCGAAGAATCTATTCAAAGGAGATTGATAGCTGTAGCAGAAATAAAAGAAAGAATACAACAATAAAAGTTAAAGAAAACCTAGAAAGATTAAAGGAAAGGTAATTGAAAATATAGAAAAAAGCATAAAATTCAGTTTAAAAGTTAATGCTAAAGTAAAAAATGCATAGAATTACATTAATGCTTTAAAATGTTATTAAACACTTGAGAACATACAGGTGTCAAAAGTGATGAAAGACAGGTATAAGTTTTTGTTGTTTTCAAAGTCTGTATGTTTCTCTATGCAGTGGAGAATAGGCAGTATAAAATTCTAGACATAGGAGATAGGAATTTCAGGTGAAGTAGCAGTGGAACTGTATTTTCATAAAATAACCAATGATACCAGTGATAATAACAGTAATAGCCGAATGACTTTGATTAGTGTACCTTCTAGTGCTGAGTAAGCCATTTATTTTTTAATAAGTTGGATATGTTTTCAATGACTGTACATGAAACTTTTGCATTAACAGAGTAAAATGTAATTTGAAATGTCAAGTTGCTAGACCAGCAATTGAGTTCAAACAAAACTAACTAATGTAGAAGAGCATGAAACTATGTTCCTATGTTTCTTGTGTACTGGAGCCACGTGACACAACTGTGGTTTATTTACCCATATGGAAAAATAAGCTTGTAGCAAACCCAAAAGTAACACCCATGTACCTGTCCTCCAGAAAAAAGCAGATTTACATGTGCAGTTCAGAAGGGCACATCAGAGTCTCCAAAGTCACCACAAAATTATTAAAGGTGCTTAGCCATCTAGACGTGCAGAGCAATTGTCAGTGGCAAGTTAAGCCTATAGATGCAGGCTTGGTCTTCTTATCTCTACTGTGACTTCCTTACTCCCTTGGTTTTTTGTGAGTTGTTACCAATACTGCTCATCCGTTTCAAATATAAGGAATAGCTTTCAAACAAGATTACTGCATATTTTGAGATGGAGTGTACATGCAACTTCTTACATAAAGATTTTAATAATACTTCTTCAATTTTTTGTTTGACATTGTCTTACCCATCACATTGCATCTGGAATGACTTTATTAGTCCTGAATTGTGACTTGTACAAATAGTCTATATTTGAATATTGGTGCTTCTGTAATATCCCATGGAATGTGTTACATTACTGGAAGCTTTTTCCTATTAGATGACCTAAATTTTTCCTGCATTTATATAAGCATTTTTTGCTCTGTCTGCAGTCAATAAAGAGAATATTTGATCCCTGATATTTTAATAGGAAAAGTCAAAGCACTGTGAGTGGTGACCCAGTTAAATTGCTTCTGTAGTAATACCTTAATACTTTTTGTATAGTATCAGCAGTTATGAGGAATAATAAACTGACAGAATTCAGATCGTGGGGTTTACTATATTCCCAACCCCTATTTAATTCTGTATTGTTCACACACAACTGTGCAGGAGTGAAAGAAAAGTCATGTTAAACTATGACGATCTGCCAAATGCATTGCGGACATCCAAGTACTACACTGTGAATAATTTGATGCAGAGTTATACAGAAGCCTGAAAAAAAAACCCAGGCTTGACTCTTTACTGCCAAAGACTCCATGTAACAATTTATTCCTGTGCAAAGAAGGCCTAAGTGCCAGAAACCTGGAACTCCCACTTTGCACACATATTAAGCAAGTGTAAAAAATATATATATATATATATATATATATATATATATATACAAAAAGGCATGTAGTACCATTCCATCAAGTGGATGGATAAGGCGTGCAAGGGCTAGAGAAGTTTAAGTAGTAGAAAATATGAAAAGATTCCAGCTTTAGTTGAAGCACACACATGTAATGCAAAGTTAGGGTAATCAGAGAAGTAGAAATTTTAGTACTGCTGAATCCATAACCCTGAAAATCGATGTGAGTCTTTTATATTTTATATACTATCTAAATGTGATTGATACATAGATAAATTATTTTGTGACATCTGTGGAAGAGGACAAAGGAAATTGTCTGGGTTTGTAAAATTTTCTATGAATGCATTTGTGTTAAGAAATGTATTCAGTTTGGTTTAAAATTCCATGTTACTCTCCAACTCAGTCATTTATGTGTGGCTGTCATAATTGAGCATCTTGGAATTTCAAATCCACCACTCTGTTTGTCTTGACAGTGCTTCTAGAGGAAAGTATTAGCTTTTCCACTTCACAAATGCAAGTGGCAAGAGGGACCATATATTTCATTGCATAGTTGCCTGGGCATGTTTGGAAAAGAAAAAAAAAAAAACAAATAGAAAATTTTCTGCAGTTTTTTTTTTTTACTTCTAAATTAAGCTTTGATGCAGGAGGAAGCATTAATCAGAATATTTAGATTCTGTCAGATTCTGGGATTGTTTCCAGGACAAGCTCTGTGTAGACCTGAAAATCTTACTTTTAAGCCTTTTCTTATTTTGTTGGTAGCTGCTTAATTTAAGCAGAGGAGAGTGGCCACTGTCATGAGATTTTTGCCTTTGTATTCAGTGCTGAAACAAACCTAGTCACAATCTTGAAGTCTAATGTGGAATGTCATGGAAGAATTTTGAACCCAAGTGTTTATGGCTTATTCAATATTGAAATTCAGGAGGAAAAAGAGTTAGCTGCTAATGTCTCCTTTTCCACTTGTGAATATCAAAGAATGTCAGACAATTTCTGTAAGGCCTTTTCATATGACCATAACTGTTGCCTGGTCTTCTTCCAACTGTTTGATTCTTATCTATGGCATGCTGACCACACGAAGCTGTGCCCAACATTACTGTTGTTATAGAATGACCCTGTAAAAAAACATGGTTGTTTTATTTTGTACTTTCTTATGACTTTTTAGAGTCATGTATGTGACTGTACAAATGTAAGAACTAAAAATGATCTATAAAAATTCCTCCATTTATTTGTCATAGCCAGGCATCATCTTAATTAGAAACACCCTGGAGAGTAGATGCTTGGCTAAAAGTGCTTGAATTTCCTGTATTCATGCAATGTTTACGAATTTCTCAATTCATATTCTCATTAAAAGAGATAGATATGTTTTTGGACTTTTGGGATTACTGATCTACCACATTCGTTAACATCTCTGCTGTAGATGTACACATCCTGCTCGAATACTCAGATATCTAGATGAAACTGTCTCTGAGACACAACCAGCTCATTTTAAGAAGGGTAGAAAGACACTTTGTCAGTCAGGCAATTTGTCAGTCTGAATGACTGTTCTGGAGGTGCTCAGGTGTGAAGATCCATGACCAATATCCATTAGATGCACAGCTTCCTGACAAGCGCTTTGATGGAGGTGTACAATGAAACATTCTTTAGCTGGGTGGATTTGCCAGGAAACTATACTGACATCGGGCTGTGATAATGTTTTGGCCACTGGTATTCAAATTAATGCCTACTGAGCTAGAGACAGTGCATGTTCTTGTTTGCATACCCTTACAAATGTACAACTTCCCTGATGGGAAGTCACAATTGTGGCTTTCTTTTTTCCTCAATATTGCCTGATAAAATCCCTCTTACATTGCTAACATGTAAACCATGTTGCTATTTTTTAAGACTTCATGAGACCTTACTTCTCCAAGTGTGATCTCTGGGTCTAAATAAAGCTGTACTGGTTAACTAGTATCTCTGTTGCTGTCAGATAGCTTGTCTTTTATTAGTATCTGCTTTTAAAGTTCTCTATTTGCAGGGTTCAGCAAGACTGAACTGTAGCAGCTAAAAGCTCTGTCTTTGGTTTTTTTTTTTGTCTCTTGCTCCTAGAACCTTCTGATAAATTTGGCCTTATCAAATCTAACATCTTTCCTGCCTAGTGTACTAATATGAAAAGTTCCTTGTATTTTGTTGTGTCCTTCTTTCTTGGGAAAGGACACATAGGGTCTTCAGCAATATTGGCACCTATGACATGCATCAGAACATTTTGCCTGAATTGGCAGCTATACTACAAGCTGTTGATGCTGCTGAAGTCTCTAGACAGAGTAAGGCCCTCACAAAGGCCTTTATCAGACAGTCATTTGTAGTCTTGGCTTCATCACTGTAGAGTTCTGGAGCTGACTTTCCTTTTTCCCTGTTGATTCACTCCTTCAGCAGTTTTAAAGGCTTCTTTTTCTTTATACCTCCTTTAGACATCAGAGTTCTTTCCACTCTTCCTGCAACTGTGGGTGCCCATGTAAAAAATAATGCCTAATATTTGCCCTTCAGCTGAAAAATTCTCAAATGGGGATATTCTTCCTTCTTATTGTCCTCACTCTTCTGCAATTTTGAGTCCTCGCCTCTGGACAACTACACAGACTACTGCCCAACCCATCACTTCAACTGTGGATATAAAGACACACCTCATTTCTGGTGGTCAAACTGACATTTCCCAGCACCAGAAATATACCTGTCAAAACAAATCTATTGCCTAGAAAAAAGAGGCAAAATCTGCTGGTTAGGGTGAGCTTTGCCCTTGCACCCATATGCAACTAGCAGGAAGCTCTAACCCAGGCCCAGCTGCAAACGTACCTTGACCAAGCCTCAGCAGTACAGGGAAAGCTGATGAAATGTTTGTCAGTATTATGGCTTTAGAATTTCCTATAGTGAACAGCTCCCTTGCCAGTACAAAAAGGCACACAGAGAGCAAAGATCTGGCCCATTCAGTTTCAGTTGCACTAGGAAGATTATTTAATTAAAATTTATCATCATGTTTTGGCAGATATAATTCCATTAATTTTAGCAGCTTTGCTAACACAACAAAATAAATGTCTCAAATTCCTCACCTCTGGAAGATGTGGTGTATAAGTATGCCTGTTGTATCAATTTCAAACCAAGGACTGAAAAAAATAGGATTAGAACAAGGTGAACCAGTCCAATGGTTAGGATAAACTAAACAAATGCAAAGCTCACACAGTCTTGTTTAATGGGTTTAAGCCATGAGATTGGAAAGCAGTGTAGCAATTAGTCTCAGCTGTGCTTTTTTGCTGCAGACATGTATGAACCTCCTTCTTTTTCTTTGTATCAGAATTTTTTCTGAAGATGTCTATTTCAGTGACTGAAGCATTCATTGCCAAAAATCTTTTTATTTTACAAATGAAATTGAAAAAAATACTTTTTTTTTTCTTTCTTTTTTTTAAGGTAGAATTTTAAGAAATAAACCTGGCACACACAAGAAGGGCTGGACAAGGATTTTTGTATAAAAACTTAGTGGAAAATTCAATATTTCTTTTAACAGAAGATTACTCCTAAAATAATGTGTGGGTCATCAATTAGTTAAACCCTCATTGCTAAAAAAATAACCAAACCAAAACTCCAGATAGCTTGTACTGGCTACAGATGTGCAATAAGGCTATAAGAGATACGTATCTCCAGCCAGCAATTTCAAGAATTCTATGTATTTTTTCAGCTCACAGAAAAACCCCACCAAAAGTGTAAGCACATTCACAAAATAATTTTTAAAAAAGCAATTTTGTCCTTAAAAAAGTACTCCGGTGATGATGAAGGGACAGAAAAGTGATTTTACTATTTTTCTTTTTCATTTCAGAAGAAAAAAAAAATTATAATTGCCAGGAAGCTGCTATACAACAAAACAGCTGAAAAGAGCCACATTTCTTGGCCTGGCTTCCAGGAGTGGTATTACCAGATTTTGAATCAAGTAATTTAACCCAAATTTGCAGGTAGCCACAGATTCAAAATAGCCTGTGAGGTCCTCCGTGGATTTCCTACTTTCCTTTTGATAACACTGAGCATCTGGCTGATGCTGTTGGCTTTAGTCAGGAAAAATAAAAGAAAGCAAAATAATAGTAACACATGAAGTTACTTTATAGTGTCTGAATCAGTCCCTATGGCAACTTTTTTTGGCCTATTTAGATTAAAAAAAATAATAAAAAAATGAATAAATTAAAAAAAATCCCTGTTCCTCTCTCCCTTTTCTTGCATTTTTCTGTTGAGTGACAGGTATTGATAGAAACATAATGTCCACATACAAATATCTGTCAAGCTTGGAAGAGCACGTGGTTGTTTGCTTTACACTTGACCTTCCCTTTTAGAGGATATTTAAAAGACATTACACTAAATTTCTTTCTTATTCTTTGATAAAAATTTATAACAAAAAGAAAAAGGATACATTCAACTTAAAATGCAATTACTCCAAATATAGATAGATATATAATTTTTCCTTTTAGAGCCTGAGTGTTTCATAAGAGTGGAGTGTGTGTCATCATTACTGTTTTATAGCTGGGGGAAGGCAAGTACAGACACGAAAATAAAAACAAAAAAAGATCCAAGGTCAGCCAGCCAGCTGACAGTTTCACTGATTCTAGTAGCAGATGTACAAATTTTCAGTACCTTAACAAGTGGTTTCTGATACTATACTTTATACCTAAGCTCTCCTTATTTGAAAGGTTTATATTTCTGGCTCATTAAACCCTTGCTTGTCTCTTCTGTTGCTGTAAAAAAAATGTCCAAAATAAACAGGAAATAGGAATACACGGAGAACTGCAAAACTGACTGCCTGAAAAGGCCAGTAAATTATCTGAGAAAAAGAAACCTGCATGAAAGTACAGGAAATTAGTTTTTACAAACTGCTGTTTGTTTATATTAAGTCAAAATATTTCATATAAGAACAGTAGGTCTGAAATTAATGTACTTTATTGGTGGAAAAAAAAAGTAAGACTGAAGAGTGATGGCTATAATGAAGTGGGAATGATATTCATGGTCAATACAGGAGTGAAAGCAGCTGGTGCTGGTTTGGGTGCCTGTACAGAAGAGTTTGGATCTTGGGCCTTTTTGTAAACAAACCAGCAGAGGAATGTCTGTTCTTCATAACTATACAGATGAAGGAATTTTTTCACATGATTCACATGATTTCAAGTGATTTATCCCTCATGATTTAACCTGATTTAGTAAAATTATATGATACAATTTTGCTACCTCCCAGATTTAGAACGTAAGAACAGCAGTATCAGATCAGCTCAGTGATCTTATTCACTGTGCTGTCTACGTTAACTAGACATATAGGAAACAGTATAGAAACAGGGAATGAATGATCCTATCTGTGATATGCCTTCCTTACTTCTTGCGGTCAGCAATTTAAAGATTTTCTGAGCCAGGACTGCATCAAAAGCATCCAGCCTGCTCTCTAATCCATTTTTAATTCATTTAGACCATGTAGCATCCTTCCAGTACCTAAAGGGTGACTACAGGAAATCTGGAGAGGGACTTTTCATAAGAGTCAGTAGTAACAGGACAAGGAGTAATGGTTTTAGACTAGAAAAGGGTAGATTTAAATTAGATATGAGGAAGAAATTCTTTACTGTGAGGACAGTGAGACACTGGAACAGGTTGCCTTGAGAAGCTGTGGATGCCCCATCCCTGGCAGTGTTCAAGGATAGTTTGAATGGAGCTTTGAGCAACCTGGACTAGTGGAAGGTGTCCCTGCCCATTTCAGGGGGATTGGAAATGGGTGATCCTTAAGGTCCTTTCCAGCTCAAAACATTCTGTGATTCTATGAGTTCTTTGCCTACCTTCAAATACTAAAACAGTGAGTTCCACGTTTCAATTTTGTGACGTATTGATGACATAAAAATAATATGTTGAGCATCCTACTTCTAACGCTTACAATTTTATCTGGATGCAAATCACATTATTTATATCCTCAGCAGAGTTGTTTGTCTTTACAGTTCCTCACAATAACTGGAAGTAAATTTTAAAAAGCACCACAGATGAGACTGATTCATGTGTATCCAACACTCAGACAAAATTGCAGATGATCGGCTGCATCCTGTTGGCTGTTATGTTTCATGCAAAAAACAGTGCTGTGATAAAAGCCAAAGTGTCATCATTTCAACTTCATCAGAATGTGCTTATATTTTTAAGCACCAGCAATTTTTCTTACAAATATTATAAACTTTCCAATTTCTTTAATTGAAAATTTAATATTAGATGGCTTGTGATTTAGAATATGAAAGTGTAAGAGGAAGTTTTGAAATGTGTATGGTGATAGCTTATTGAGATCAACTGAGTAATTAGAATGCGTGTTCTCACCAGAAATTTTTTTTTTAAAATTAGTAATGTCAACCAATGCTTTTGTGCCACATACAGACAGAAAGCTGCCTTACAATTGGCCAAATAAATGTAGAATAAAATAGAAAAAAATATTCTTTAAAATTATTTTTAAAAGCTAAATATAGGAAAGTTATTTATGGGAGACAAAGAAAGAAGGAAAAGAAAAAAAGCCACAAAACATCCGCCTCATCTGGCTGAAGTTGATTCAACAGTGGTTCTAAAATAATTACTAGCAAGCACTTACCATAAAGCTATCACAGCATTTCCACCTTCAAAGGCTGAAAACAATTTATCTTTAGAATCTATGTGCCTAGCATGGATTGAGAAGGCAAGATTAATGAAGGAAAAAAACAGGAAATAGCAGCACACTTTGAGCTGACTAGAGCTAAAATCAATGACAAGAGGCAGTCAGAAACACATGAGTAATTTATTAAGCAATGATAGATTTGGATAAGTAGCACTGCAAAATCAGTCCTTCTTCAGATATGTGGGGTGAAGATAAATTAGCAGCTTTGTAAACTGAGCAGTTGTTTGCCCTTTGACTAATACATAAAATCAGCCTTCAAGAATCGCATTTGCTCTATTTCTACCTGACTTTCACTGCTGTACTTATCCCCAAAGCTATATGAAATCTCCTGGGGTAAAGACACTGATAGAATTAGACCTCTGTTAAGGCATCATCCTGAGTGATTACATTATTAGCAATCAGGTTTTCAGGTGTCCTGCAGTGCTCAGACATGTACCAACACTGAGGGAGAGCGCTAGGGGTTCCTCACTCAAGAAGACTGCGCTCTGACTCAGGCAGAGCATATGCAGATCAAAACACTGAGCTAAAAGCAATAAAGATGTAGTTTTATTCAAGTTCAACCTCTGTTTGGTAAAATAAATGTTCATTCACATGGTGATCTCATACCTTTCATCAGGGAATACAAATCACCTTCTTAAGAAGCATTACTATCTTTCCTGTGCATGTGCAAGTACTATGAGTAGGGCAGAAGATTAAATAGCCCAAATAAAGATGTAAATCTCAAAATAACTTAATTGTTCTGAAAAATGCACAAGTACATGATTAAAGTACATTTTGAACATGTGCTCATAAAGGGGGCCTTGTACACTGCCTGCTTCTTCTTGTTGCTGTTTGTATATCCACAGCTCAGAAATTGATAAGACCTTTTTCAAACTGATTGTGTAGAATCTCTGGTTCTCTACTTCTCCCTGAAACAGCAAACTTTGAGACCTGTAACTCTTTTATTGCTGTAGGCATCTTTAATGAAAAACTTTTCAAATCTTTTGGCATGCATTATCTAAGAGCAATGCCAAAGCCCACCTGAAGAAAGCTATCACCTTGCTAGGCACTAGTTCTCCCTGTAGTTTATCTTGCTGAAATCTCTGTGCACTCTTCCCAGTGTCTCTACGCAAATTTTTTCCTTCCTCATTTAGAAACCCCTTTTTTCCCCAGCAGGGCGCTGATTAGACTCCCTCGGAATCAAGCAAAGGTGAAACCAGTACATATGAGGCCTTGCAGAGAGCTTTGGGGTTCTAACAAGAGTCATTATAGTGATTCCCATAGGAAGAATATATTAGGGGATACAGGAAGAAAACCCTGTGCTTTCTGATATCCATGAGGAATCAGTGCAACAGTGCTACAAATAGTAGTGACGTCACAGTTTGTCCTCCAGATGGTGTTGACAGGAGTGTATTCACCTTTCCCTTACATCCCAAGTATGGACTAACTCAGCTTTTCTGCGGCTTCTTGGGAAGAAACAGAGGGAAGTGGCATACATGCAAGAAGGCCAGGCCCAATTAGAAGACTGCTGTTCTCTTTAATGAGAATTCTAGCTTAAAGTAATGTAGTCAAGGAGCTTTTAGTAGTTGTAACTCCTTCCTCAGCGAAACTATTTCTTTCTTTGACCCTTTAAAACACACAACTTATTATAGTGTTCCTCTTTAATAATCACAAGTTCACAATTTTTTATAATCACTCTAAAAGAATCATTGTGAAAGATTCAACACTGCTTTGTCATAAATACTATTTTGCCATTATCACAAACCTTTTGTCCTACTGATTTAACATAGCAGATTAAGATAGAATTTCCTCCTTGCTGGAAGAGGATGCAAAGGTATACAAGTGGTTTCACCTTTTATAAAAAAATTTAATCTTGATATTTTGCTTTCTTGTGCAGGCAATAAATGTAAGTTAATGTCAAAATATTGATCGAGTGGAGAAATTTCCTTTCTTACCTATAATTCTCATTCCATTCTTAGTCCATCTTCCACATACATGTGTGGTCACAATTGGTAATGGATACTGTTGCTTTTCTGTTTTAATGTCCATTAATTATCTGATTACCCATCATACCAGTAGCCACAGTATGCAAACACCAGAACTGATGGTCAGACAGAGATGCAAAGTATCACAAGGAACTGCCTCCTTTGATTTCCTCAGTGTATGCATGCAATCCAGTCTTTCATGTGAAAATCATAGAATCATAGAATATTTAGGGGTGAAAAGGACCTTAAGATCATCTAGTTCCAACCACCCTGTGATGGGCAGGGGCACCTCCCACTATGAGATCTCCAAGCAGCCATTTCTTCTCTAGGCTGAACAACCCCAATTTTCTCAACCTATCTTCATATGGGAGGTGCTCCAGTCCCATGATCATCCTCGTGGCCGTCCTCTGGACTTGTTCCAACACTTCCATGCCCTTGTTATGTTGAGGACACCAGAACTGCACACAATACTCCAAATGAGGTCTCACGAGAACAGAGTGGAGGGGCAGGATCACCTCACTCGACCTGCTGGTCACACTCCTTTTGATGCAGCCCAGGATATGGTTGGCTTTCTGGGCTGCAAGAGCACACTGCCGGCTCATGTTCATTTTTCCATCAACCAACACCCCCAAGTCCTTCTCCACAGGGCTGCTCTCAATCTCTTCTCTGCCCAACCTGGAGCTGTGCCTGGGATTGCTCCAACCCATGTGTAGGACCTTGCACTTGTCATGGTTAAACTTCATCAGGTTGGCATCAGCCCACCTCACAAGGTCCCTCTGGATGGCATTCCTTCCCTCCAGCGTATCAACCAAACCACCTAGCTTGGTGTCATTGGCAAACTTGCTGAGGGAGCTCTCAATCCCACTGTCCATGTCACCGACAAAGATGTTGAACAAGACTGGTCCCAACACTTATCCCTTAGGGACACCACTCGTTACTGGTCTCCAACTGGACATTGAGCCATTGAGCATAACTCTTTGCATGCGGTTATCCAGCCAGTTCTTTATCCACCAAGTGGTCTACCTATCAAATTGCCGTCTCTCCAACTTAGAGACCAGGATGTCATGTGGGACAGTGTCAAAAAAATGGCTATCATTAACATCTTTAAAGCTGATAATTACTGCATGTTTTCCCCCACATCTTTAGAGGAACTCTAAAGTTTATAATCTAATTTTTTAGCGATATTTTGCATAAAATAGAGCCCTCTATTAGAAATTTCTTTCTTTTAACCAAAATTTCATCTTGTAGATGACACAGCTTCATTGCCATTACATAAATCTCTACCTGAAGTGAAGAAAAAGATGGATAGCCTCTAAAACAACCCATGGCTTTACATTAAAGCATTTAAAGCTTTACAAATTAATACCATAATCATAAGAGGAATTAATGCTATTCATTATGCTGTGGTAAAATAAGTTTGCACTGACTGAGTTGTACATGAACTAGGGCACTTTCAGCTGTCCAAATCAGAGATTCTGCTCTTCGCCTCTTTTCTTTTACTTTCAGGTACACAGGTTGACCTGACCTGATAGAGGTATAAAGCAACCTCCTTCGTCTTCTATCTGATGAAAATGTTGCTTTGCAATCCATAAGCCCTCTACCTCCATTTGCTTTCCTAGTGTGACAATGTGTTCTCCGATTCTAAGGCTACAGGGTACCTGTTTTCAATTAAATGAAACATTAAAAACTAGTAAACTACATGCATACACATATGTATCACACTAGCAAATTTCAGATGCATTTACACATTTTTTTTTTTTAAGTTCCTCTCTGTGTGTTTATGGCCATTATTTTTTAAGTGCCTCTCTGTGTGTGTACATGAACATTGCTTGATTCAAAAGCCTTTGTTCTCCTGTCCTCATAGGCATGTGTGGACAGAGATGCAGAAACACAGACATGCAGGCACAAACACTCACTCATTCCACTTTGATTCAGTGCTTCATTCCTGTACTGGCTGTGGCTGAGATGGAGTTCATTTTCATCACAGGAGCCTGTACAGTGCTGTGATTTATATTTCTGACTAAAACACTGACGGGTTAGCTATTGCTGAGCAGCGCTTACACAGCATCAAGACCTCTGTTTCTCAGCTGCCCTGCCAGTGGGCAGACTATGATGGGCAAGAAGTCAGGAGGGGAAACAGCAAGGACAGCTGAGCCCAACTGACCAAAGGTGTCATCTCCTACTATGACAAAGTACTTAGCAATACAGCTGCAGTAGTCTTTCAAAGCTGTTGTTTGGAGACTGGCTGGGCAACAGCCTGCTTATGAGAGGTGGTGAGTGATTGCCTTCACATCACTTGATGCAGGGTTTTTTTCCATCACTTATTAAATTGTCTTTATCTCGACCCACAAGTTTTTCACATTTTTGCTTTTCCAATTATCTATCCCATCTTGCTGGGGGAAGTGAGCAAGTGCCTGGGTGGGTGCTTAACTACCAGCTGAGGTCAATTCACATTTGCTCAAACCCGCAGCATGTTTCATTGGATAAGATAATAAAGCCAAAGTGTTCTACATGCCACTGTAGGTGGGCATGACCCCAAGCATTGGCATGAAATCATCATCCATACTCTGGAAGCATTAGCACGCCTTCTGGCACAATTTTGTCCTACTCTAACTAGTATTATCCCAGTCAGTGCCCTGAGTTTGGGATAGATGGAACTGGCAAGGGACCACTGACAGCAGGCTGTTTGGATGTGGCCACCTTATTTTGGAGTACAAAGAAATTTACTAATATAGACATTTTCTGCATCATTCCAGCTGGCCGCAGAATGAATGAATACTTTCTAACCCACCATTTGTTTGTAAAAACAAATAGATGTAGTCAAAATATATCTTTAAAAAATGTACTTTATCAGTTATTTTTTAAAAATTAACTGTTATGTGGTATGAGAAGACTTTGGAAGACCACAATAATGTGGGTACTATCTGTCTTTCCTGGATTATTTATATTTTGGACTTAAACTAGTTCTCTCAGATGGGATCATTTCTCACTGTATCCATACTGCTAATCCTAAAAGACACTGTCCTTTGAGAAAACTGGGCATGCTCGAAATTAAGGGTGCTCTTAGTGGCAAAATCATCCTTTTCTTGTTATTAATATTCTTGTGTGAAGACTTTTAAAACCTATGTATACAACTGCAATTAAAAAAAATAAACATAGAAATAAGGTCAGGTGAGATGGCAATGTGAAAGTATTGCAAAGCTATTGCTTCAGTTGTTTCAGTCAATTGTGTAAAGGGATGGAACTCATATACTTCTGCAGAGAAGAAATATTTGCTCATACCAATATCTCAGAGAAGAAGTTGGACTGTTTTTATATGTCAGAATTATAATCATTGCAGTCAGTCTAAGTGAAAGGCAACTGCAGACTTTGTTGTTGAGCTTCTTATTCCAGTCATCATTTTGATCCCTGTGGAAACTCCTAAAATTATAGCAATTTTATTGTTAGCAAATGAGATCAAAATTTAAAATAGAGCAAACAGATTATCTGATTGAAGAGTACAGATACTCAAGTGACAATCACATTTTCCTAAAAGGAAAAAATTCTTTGACTACAGGTTTTTACCCATGTAGCACTGCAGGGCAACACAAGGCATATTTTTTTTAATCTATCCAGTGAGGGCTTTTTCTGATATTTTTTTCAATCAGGACATCAGTTTATACTGGCTGCACTTGGATCATTCTATAGGAGTATGAGGCCTCACATATCAGGCTCTACTGACTTGAACGTATCAGTATCCATTCTATTATCCTTTTATGTTATGCCATCTCTTCAAGGAAGCTCCCTCAGTTCTTTGCTCTTGTCAGTGCCTGGACACCTCCTTCTCTTATTCTCAGAACTCCATAGGGAGCTCCCTCTCAACTATGCTCTGAACTACTCTTTTCTTTAGCTGCAGTCATTGCTGACTCATGTGTAACCCTTGTGCTTAGCTCAGCCACCCCTCCATTATCAATCCTGGCTTATTGCCCCTAGCTACTCAAGCAGTGCCCACAGTGAACTTTTAAATAAATTAACATTAGGAAGACTGAGCACCTTTGGAACACTCTAGTATGGGTTGCTCATCACTGTAATTGATTGCTGACTCTTGTGTCCTAGGTATAGCCATTAGTATGCTAATGCAATCAAATATTTCTACTTGCATAAGGCAACAAGAGACCTAAAAATCTGGATATCTTTCTGTAATAAGTTCAAATAAGCATACAGCACACTGTTGTATGTTACAGCCAAGCAGCTTTTGCTTCATTGTAAATGCAATTGTTTCATTGGTATATCTCTTCAAAGCTGCCAAAAGCATTCTTCATTTAAAAGAGCACACTGCACATTCAATATTTTAAAATTAAACCAATATGGAATTTTCAGAGTCTAAAAACTGTTCCTGAAAAAACAACTGTCTTGAAAAACAAAGTGTAGCAACATAAGTGCAGCTTGTTTATTATTTATCTATAATCTCCACCTTAATTTGCATTGTTCACAAGTAAATAGGATTGTTTCTGACAGCCCAGTAGAAACACTGACAGCCAGCATGCATTCTCTTTTTTTCCTATGTGTCACAGACAGTTACAGATATTTTTCAGGCCAAATTTCACTTTCATTGATACCAGTGTTCACACTGCACCTTCAGTTCTGCTACTATAACACTGTTACACTCAATGTACAAGAACATTCGTAAGAACATCAATTCTTCAATGGTTTTCAAGGACCAGGTTATTTTTGCTTGCCCATCAATTCAAAAAACAAGTCTGTATTTCATCTGCAAATCTGTATTTTGTCCATTTTTAAATAAGAAAACTTTCAGACTTTTGCAAAACTTTGAGGTTTGCAAAACTCATAAAACTATTTTTATAGAGTAATTTTTCAGGATAACATCACCTTCAACTTAATTTTTTAATTGACATTCCTCAATAGCTCAGGAATAAAGAAGTTGTTTAAAGAAAGCATGCCAGTGATTTCTCCTTTAAAAAAACTCCAACAAAACAACAACAAACACAAGGCAAATAGGAAAACAAGGGAAGGCTGGTAGCTGGCACAGTGAAACATCACTATTACGACACAGTGAGAGCAATTTGAGATCAATTAGGAAGTTGAAAAATTTGTATTTAAATTGATTTTATGCTTCAGAGTTGCAAAGCGCTTCTTATTTTCATTTATGTCTGCCTGAAAACCCGCTGTTCTGAGCTTCATAAACTTCACAACACATTCATGTGAGGGCATAGGTTATTTTGTCCTGACAGATTTGACATTTATCCTGTTTAAAGGGTTTAACATCAAAGCCAACAGAATATACTGATAATGTAAAGTAGGCCACATTCACTTTTCAGAAAAATATTCAATACTTTGTAAATGTTTAAAACACTTAGGATAAGAAGCAAAGTCACAAGCCTTGGCTCATATACCTTTCATCCCTTATTCTGTAGGTATATCACTTAATATAAAGCCCACTTAAATTAATGGAAGTCTTTCTACTGGCTTTTGGATTAATCTTGTAAATGATTAGAGGATTCTATTCCTTCATTTCCTGCCTGCCCAGAAAAATATACATGTTCACAGCTTCCCTTGCCACATTTTGCAGTCACAGAAATTAAATTGCTTCTGAGTAACCTGCTTTATGGTATTGCTGTGCTGAACTCATTTTCTTGAATATAACCTAGCAATAACAGTCCAAACCAGGAGGAAGACTAAAATGAGTGTGAGCATAACTATATAAACTGTCCTCCTTTTTTTCAGCCTTTTCTATTTACAGTAGGCAGGCCACCAAGAAAGCAATTCTGAGTTAGCATATCACAAACCTGCACATTGCACCGATGATCTCCAGAGAATCCTGTAAGCAACACAGTATGAATTTTACTGTCTCATATGTTCGCAATAGCTGAGCATATTATGAATTATCCAGCTGGACTACTTACCTCTGTCCTGACCAGTAATTAAAATGAGCCACATATATTTCTATAACCCTGAGGCAAATTAGCACAACATGGCTCACATTCATTGCAGTCAGCACAGGACAATTGTATGCAAGCTGACTATAAGGCAGGGTTCCTGGCCCAGGCTATGTTTCAATCCGTGCATGGCCTGGGCCAGGAGAGCATTTTTTGGCCCACATCAGAACTGTGCCAATGGATTCATTATCAATTTAGCAACATGTATCACATGCCAGTGCATAGAGGATGCCTTTACTGTTACAAGCATCGACAGATTCTGTCATGCCACTGAGCAAGGAAGGTTTGTATATGCAGCAAGTAACTTTCATTAATTCTTTTCCATCCCAAAAAATGAGCAGCCTATACCTTCGCATCTACTTGGTAGAATGATTTTGTACTATGTGCATTATAAGGTCTAGAGAAGAACATTGGCTAGCAGAGGTATTAGTTTGGATAAAAACTCAGGTTTCTATTGGCATAACTGAGGGGTACTGAAGTACGACTCTACGGTATCATATTTAAATGCAGAGGTTATTGATATGACTGATAAAGGTGACAACTGTCAAAGAAGAACTTTGACAAAAAGTAACTGCAAAGAGTAGAAGCTATAAAGAAGGCTTCATATACTCTTAGTGGATCTGATATGAGCAGCACCTCTGTTGCTGGACTCTGAATCAGGGGGAAAAATGAGAGATATTCTGACTGGTCTTCATAAGTAAGTGTCAATAAAAATTGTGAATGCTTTACTCACAGAGAGGCAATTTTTAGAAATACCTTTGAGGTAAACATTGTAAAAAGAGGAGCAGAAATTAAATTTGTCAGTAAAGCATCTAGAGAAACTTCAAGTGAAAACAAGAAGAGAGATATCTAAAGTGTGCCTGAAAAATGCAAATGCAGGGAAAACTTACAGTTTAAAGTATATTTTTTCTTGCAGTCCCACTTGCAGCATTGCACTAGTATCACTGGCATACTGTCAGATAAGAGGGCAGACTCCAGAAGGGAAGACAATATATCACAGACAAATCAACCTTTAATTGAAACAGCCGAACAAATTATACAGCACCCTGAATCAGGGCACAAGTTGTGGCCCCAAAGTTTAAAAACTGTTGTGATAATTCACATTTGATTAAAATTAAAAAAAAAAAAAATCAAAACTTCGTGCTGAAAATGTCTTCCTGTGGCACTGTAGTGCTGTTGAAGATATAGATATCCTTTGTGATACTATAGTTGTAAACTAAACCAAAGGAACTGCCTAAGCAACAGTCATTTGCAGCCAGTTTATAAGGTATTTATCAGAACCTAGAAAGTCATCTTGCTTGTTGTGGGCAAACAATAGAATTGAGTGTCCTTAGTTATTGTCCATTACCTCTGTGGGGCAGATCACATAACTACTAGAAACCCACTGCTGTCGCACTAAAAAATCAGCTTGCTCTAAAAATCCAGGTAAAGGGTACCATTCACACTGTAGTGCTTACAGAATCCTGCAGTATAGTAATTAACTGTACATATCTTTTCACATAAATGCCCATGAAGTCAAAGGTTAATTATTTGGGGCTATAATGTCAGATATCAGAACACAATGAAATGAATCTAAACCACTTAAGTCTTCAATTTTTGAGAACACCAGAAAAGATTTTTAGATGATCTGAAAGTTTGCCTGTAAGTTAAAGCAAATGGTTTCATAGTTGTTGGTTTAAAACATGAATAAAATCATTTGTGAATGCTTCCTTCCACTATAGTGCTATTTTTAATATGGGCATCAGATTTCCTGATTTTTTTTGCTTGAACAAGTGCTGTAACAGTACTTGAGTTTGGCAAAAGAAAAGAACATGGGATTTTTTAAATAAAATAGTGCTTTCAGAGCTTTATAGTGCCAGTAATATTAGTAATCCTGGAAGAGAAACATGAAAGTCTACAGCTATGATTTCTGAGGTCTTTAAGGTCCTAACAGTTTCAAATATGTTTGCAGCTGAAGAGACAGCTTTTCTTGTCATACTTTTTTGTCATTGAAAATATGTCCCCCTTCAAGAAAAGCACTCCCGAGATACAAGCCCTTACTTCTTTGCCCCACAACCTCTGAAAGTCCATCTACTATTTCATGACAGTTTACTCTAGAAATTAGTATTTAATCTAGAATTCAATGTTATCTGACCAGGATACCGTATCCCTGTATTCTGACAGGTTCTGCAATTCCTGAGACAAAGGTACTGCATTGTGCATATCAGGTTAAAAATAAATAATGATAATAAGTAAAATAAAGAATCATAAGCAGTATTTTACTTTATGAATTTATATTTTTAATTTAAAGAAGGAGAAGAAACTCTTTTAAAGCTGAGGAATTCAGAGTCACAAAAATCGAATAAATTGTATCAGTTTTGACACATAATTATATTTTTCCTCTTAGATACATCCTTTGTATTCTCTTTGTTTTGTTTGCTGTTTGTTTCATTTATTCTTTCCTGTGGTCTTCAAGTGCTCTTTGTGTACTCAGTGCACGGTCAGAACTTCATAAGCTTAAAATTAGCACCCATTTAATTTATCTCCTTGGGTTTATCTTCTCATAGCTAATTCAAGGGGAAGATTTTTTTAATCACCAAGAAATTTTATTATTTGTATAATTTTCTAGTAGTTTTCATTTCTACTTCATGATATAATTAATCTGAGTGGACTTTAGCCCTATTCATTTTACTGTCACCAATAGAGATTTCATTTTTGTGTTCATTTTCCAGCATCTTTAGTTCTTATACGATTAATCAGAATCCAGAACAGGCAGTTAGTTTGTTGAAGAAAAAAGAACCTGTTTCAATGCAAGAAGACAAATCATGTGCCCTTACTTGACAGCCTTTGTCTTTGTGTAGAATGTCTGCTCAAACCACTATTGAAAAAAAACCAAGCAATTTTACTTAAAAAAAACCTCAACCAACAACCAGATGCTCCAAAAGCAACGATAAGCTTTTATTTTGAGATTTCATTTATGACCTACATTTTGTAGGTATGAAAATGGACAAATGGTCTCTATATCGTTTATCATAACTACATTAAAAACAATTACTAGAACAAGTAGCTTTGAATTTCCACTGTTCTTTACATTTCTCAGCTGTGCTACAGTGCTCTCATTTGGAGTTTCCTTCTTACAAGAGTGAAAGAAGAAAATAATTGATGCCTGATGTGTGATCTTGCTTTCAATAATATATTGTTTATTAAAAAGTGATGAATGGCCTTACTTAGATATTCAAGGTAGTGAAACACTTGTACACAATTAAAGCTACACTTGTACTCAAAGCTCATGAAATTGTGCGTACTGAGGACAGAAAAGCTCCCTTTCCCTATTTGTAATTAGAATTAAATATTGGGAGCTGAGAATAACAGAAATGGGAGGAAGGGGGGTTTAGGGTAACAGTTGAGTTAATTTCAGAAGCTTGAAATAGTGAATAAATAAGGTTGTTAAAATTCATTTGTTGCAAGTTGACAGATGCCTGGCACAGGTAATTAATTCCTTGCGTTTTAATAATTTAGAATTAGAAAAAAATAAGAAACACCTTCTCCTAAAGCAATGGGGAAGATGTGTACCACTTTTGGTGCAGACAGGTTGACACACGGCAGCTTTGTCTGAGTAATGGGACCCAAAGCTTTAGTGATGCTGCTGCATGTGCATCAAGGCAAGGGGATGTGGTAGTCCCTTGGCAACAGAAAAGTGGAAATGGAGAAGGAGAGACTGGAGTAGTTCATGACCTGTCGAGAAACAAAGTATGCTGATAAAGTACTTGTGAAAATTATGTCTCCCTTGCTAGAGATACTCAATGCCCCATTTAATATCAGCTTTTGGAGAAAATAAATTTTTGTTCCTATATAGCAATAGACTTCCCAGATACAGTGTTTTCCCAGGCAAAAAAAACCACAACAAAACAAAACATTGTTCATTCATCAAAGGGAAGAATACAGAACTTCATAAAACCAGATTTCCAGGGGAGATACTGGTCAGCTGTGCTGAGCTCGTGGCTATACCTGGGATAGGAGACTTTCTTTCACCAGGACTGCTTCTCTGGCTGGGGAAGGAGTGAGGCTGACTTCACTTCAAGTGCTGCCTTCACATGATTCTATCATCATGATCCCACAGTGGTTGCTAGCTGGCACTTTGAGGCTGATTTGCATCTTTCTGATGGTGTATGATGAAAGTATGCTGTTGTATCAGTGATACAGACTTACCATTGGTGTTCTTTGAAAAGCCCTGTCTGCCATTTAGAATAGTTGTAATCAGCAGTCATATATTTCAGCTAGAGCACAGATAAATTGTAATAAAACTTGCTTCTGTCTTCTCATTTTGTGATTAAAATGATCATTAATATTTTCATCACAGTTCTTTCTGCCACAACAGCCATGTCCACATTTGTCTCAGATTATCAGCATCTATCTTTCTTTCAATACAGGGAATAAATTATGAACTAAACCCTACAGTCTCTACTCAGTCAGCCAAAAGTTAGCAATGTTTTCGCCAAAAATATCAGGATTTGTTTGTATTTGCAGTATTTATAAGGAAAATAGTATATTTTTTTTTTAATTCTACAGGACATGCTTGCTTTTTCAGAAACATTGGTAGGAAAGCAAATTAAACTTGCATAGTGGGAATTCATAACATATGAGTCAGCTAACAAATGAAAGAACATTTCTATATTTTATATTATATTTATTGTGTAGCTCACTGCAAAGCTTTCCTTTTAAATAAATATTTTTCATATCCAGGAAATGCTTCTGTCAGTCACATACAGGACAGATTCTATGAATCCACATACTTTAGGGACAGATTCCTCACAGATTTCTGGATAGACCAGCCTTGATTCAACAATATATATGCAAGCATGTATATATAATTGTTATATATATAAAATATATAAGGATATATATATAATTAGAATATAGATATAATTTTCTTCCTAAATAATTCGCTGAACTGGGATTTTAGTAAAAAAAAAATACTAACTTTTTATTACATGTGTGGAAGATACCTATTAGATGTGCATTCTGTGTAAACGTATAATCATAAAAATAATTTTTAATTTTCAGAACTATGATCTTACATTGTTAATATTAGCTGTATGGGTTTGTTTGGTTTGGTTTGGTTTTTACCTTGATGTAATTTTGACTCTTAAAATTGTGATAAGTATAAATTGTGATTAGGGTGTTCTCAAAATTACTGTTGTGGTTTTGGTTCTGGAGTACAACGCATACTGCATTTTATAGCCTGAGAGCCTGCAACTGGTATTTTAAGCAACACAGTAGAGGGTAGATCATCATTTATTCCAAGAAGCTCATTTATATAAGCTACAATGTCAATTTTAATTAAGGGCTACAGTGACAAAAGAAAGCCAAATGCATGTGCTCAAAATACTTTTCAGATGACAAAGGACTGACACCCATAAAAACGATATCCAGGGTAATTGTTAAGGTTCTGTTACTTAAACTTAGCTAAAAACATCTCAGGCAGCATATTCCAATAGGCTAATGTTCTAAAAGATTTAAATTTAAAAATAAGATAAATCAAGCTTCATCTATTGTCTAAAATCCAGATTTACAGTCAGGATCTTTTGGCATGAAGGGAAAGAAAATACAACTGACAATTAAGAGCATTTGTATTCCCACATTTTCTTTATTCAGGTCTGTGAGATTTTATAATTAGCAAATTTGGAACTTGCTTATCCCAATAACTTTATGATGATCCCTGGTCAAAGTAAATGTGCAGAGAAAAATCTGGTGTCATATTTTATTTTGTGTTCTTTGTCCCTGCTCAGTATACAGTCAAAACCTCTTCTGCTTAATCCCCATCAGCATCTTTTTTAATTTCTCTCTCTCTTTGTGGCCACCACGTCATGACAGGGGAGTTGATGCTAAGGATAAAGGTCAAGATGATAGAATATGACAACTCTTTGAATTGAAATGAGAAATGAGTGTCCCTAAGTATTCAGCGTGAGTTTCTCTTTGCTCCCTGCAGGGCATCTGCACCACAACCACCGCATTTTTACACTTCTTCTTCTTAGCTTCATTCTGTTGGGTTTTGACAGAAGCGTGGCAGTCGTATATGGCTGTTACTGGGAAAATTAGGACACGGCTCATAAGGAAACGTTTCTTGTGCCTTGGATGGGGTAAGTCCATAAAATTAATTCCATGAGAATCATTGGGATGAAACCTTTAATGTAGCAACAATGTCAAGAATATAATAATTTTTTTAATGAACCTGAAATATAGTAGACAGCACATTGGTGAAAATGAAAGTAGGTTAAGGACCCTTTCCACCTTATCTCAAGCTCAAGTTATGCTGGTGTGCATTTTAGCTTTTTTTTATATATATACATATGTTTTAACAAAAATTTAGAAGTTTTCCAGCAAAGTGGTATAATATCAAGAAATCAAAATAAAACAAGAAAAAACATTCACTGAATATTCATGAAGCCTCTTCCTAGTTCACTTTAAGACCTGTCAAATGTACCAGTACTTTAGCTACATCAAAGCGGTATACCGTGGGTAGAAAACAACGTCCTTCTCCCTGCCAGTGCTTCGGAAAAACAAATCCTGCAATCATACTGTGCTTCATTAAATGATTCATTCCATGTAAAATTGGCCATTTTGCATTAGCTTGCCCTGTCATTTTTTGTCCAGGCATATTTTGCTTAGCATTTAATGGTTATTACTGTTGTTTGTTGTTTTTTCAGGTTTGCCAGCATTAGTGGTTGCAATATCAATAGGCTTTACCAAGACAAAAGGATATGGAACAGCCCACTAGTAAGTCAATCTGAAATGATAAATTGTTCTTAATTAACAAGATTGTCATACCCATCAGGAATTACGTAAAATAGTCTAAAGGCCCTACAGGTATCCAGTCACACTTGGAACTGTCCTAAGAGTCACTGAGTGGTCCACAGAAGAACAAAGAGAAAGGCATATGCCAGTCTTGGACTGAGCTCATCAAAGCACCAGGGATCCTGGATTTCTTGCAAGGTTTTGCAGTAGCAAGCCCTTTAGAAACAGTGAGGATTCGGTGCACTTAGACACCTGACATTTAAATACATTTACCAAAGAAAATGTTAAATATTATGTCTAGCTTTTGGCAACACCTAAGTGTGACTAAAACTGAATTGGCAAGAGTCTCTTTGGCACTCAGGTTTCTGCCCACCAAGCATGTACCTCAGCTTCAATGCCCCTGAACTGCTTAGAGCCAAAGCCTCACAGGAATCTCAAAATAGCTCTGTCATCCATCCCCTCTCCCCCAGGGTGCCTGATCCAGCCTATTTCCTGGACTGGGCTGTACTTGAGGGGCAGTGAGGAAGAGATTGGTGTATTTCATTTAGACTTTATTTATACAGTTACTGTTTAGTTACCTGACTGGTTCCAGTGCACATTTAGGACTCTGGAAAATTCACTCCTCATGAGGCTGCCCTTTGATTGTCTTCTGCTGAAGGAGCTTGGGCTGAGCCTCCTTCCTGCCAGCAGAGCACTTCAAACACAGAGTTATATATGCAAAAGTGTGTTTCCTTCATTGTCGTGTTTGGAGCTCTCCTCAGGTTGCTTAAGAAATTAAGTATGCATCTGTACAGAAAGAGAGGAAATATGGCTCTGTAGCTTGGTAATGAGGGCATTCATCAGAGATGTGAATGAGTTAGGTCAGCTCCTTGCTTCGATGAATATTTAATTATTCTCCTTAGTATCATCACTCAGTGAGATCAGGATTCCCCTTCTCTACCCTGTGTCCCCCAGTCTTGGCACATGGTGAGGGAGGCTCCAAGCCCTCACTCCAGCTCTGGATGGGTAAGGATTCAAAATTAAATCTCCTCCTGAATGCTCTAACCACTGAGCTCTTTAGTTTCAAATTGTGACAACATGCGTCTTGCATTATTTTAATGAGGAGTGGATTACCCACTTGGCATTGGTGTTTAACTTGCATGTATAGCTGGCAATCATTAGTGAAACAATGGTCTTAGCTGTCTTTTGGGAATTATATTGAGGATCTGCTCCTCCTGACATTTTTTCTATCTAATATGTGTTCAAGTTGCTGGCTTTTTAATTATTTAGTCCCTGAACCAGGACTGGAGAACCATTTAGGCTGTGAGAATTACAAATCACAAGATTACAATATCCAGACCCCACTGGGAATGTAGCTCTGTCCTTTGAAGGATCAATCCCATTGCATTTACTCTACTAAAATTATTCATGTATGACTACTTGCTTTACATAGTTTTGCTTCCTACTTCCTTTCTGGGTTGAATACATTTTTAAAAGAGGATATACTGAAATACTCAGAAAAGCAACAGATCTTCCACTGGGGGTAACCTGGAAAGTAAAAAACAGCAGGTCTCTGTACGTATAACAGCTCCTCTCCCGGGATTCAAATTCAGCTGACACAGTACAAAAGAAAGCATACAAGGGACAGACCGAACCATAATGTAGCTTTCTCATCTTGTTTGCAAATACATTTTCTTGGCATTTGATATTTGAATTACATGAGGAAAGCAGAGAGTACAGGAAAGGGAGATTCTTCCTCCATCAGCAGCTGATGTGCTGTCCCACTTCTGAAGGCAGCAAAGAATTGTGTCCCATAATAACCATTGGGCAGTATAAAAGCAGAGCTCCTGTTCTGCTCATTCACCCTTAACTAAAGCACTTGTTTGAGGTTTTTAACTGCTTACGCTATCTTTGGCCTGTTTGCCTGCAACCAATTACACAGATGCTGTCATCAGAAAAGGGTTCTGTTGCAAATTATTGCTGGTCTTTAAGATATTATTTTTGAAAACAGTTCTTTCAAATGGAGAAAACTAAGAGCAAATCCCATAGTCCTGCACATGAAGAAAAAAAAGGGAGAAGGCCCAAGGATCTTCAAAGCAGGTCTTAGTTTCATACAGTATATGTATGACTGATGGGGGTGGCATAAATTGTTCGTACTCAAGCCAGTTCTGTGACCAACAGTCTCTGATTTCTGTCTTTATCTTTCTGTCTCTTTATCTTTATCTAGCCCTAATCATTAAACAATTATACAACTGTACATTTAAAAATACAGATGAAAAACATTTCACACAGTCACTTGTACTGATACATATACAAAAGCTGAAGGTGCTTTCATAAAAACAGTAAAAAAATGACAGTGACAAGTTTTTATGTATTTCAGGATATCTGAAAAAGATTCCTGCACCTGAAAGTTTAATTGTTTTTTTCCAAGTATCTCTGTGAATCTAATAAATATTATTGCTACCTCTCTTCAGACAATCAGGTATGAAAGCACCTCTACCATAAGTTACAGTTGATAAACCTATGCGACAGGTTCACATTTACAGAAAGGGATATATATTAATAAGCAATGCAGATATATATTAATAAGCAACTCACAGGAATTCATTAAAGCAGCAAAAAATAAAATTCTGACATAATAAGAGAAGGAACTGATCTACTGGAGAGCATCAAACAACTTGCAGAATCACAGGATACAAAGCAAGTCTGCTGATACTTCATCACTCAGCAGAATTTTATGACCATGTAACTTGGTCCCATAAAACCACCAATGGATGCATTTAATACTCATCTATTTATATGGCATTTTGCTATGTGAGGATCAGGGAGAAAGAAAACAGAACAGGAAAATAAAATAAAAACAACTATAAAGGACACGAAAAAATGTTATCAGAGCAAAGAGAAGAAAAGAAGAAAAAAAAAGTAAAACTTTGACAATTTACTTACTGTATAATAAGGCACCTGAGAATCTGTCTTCAGAAAGTCTTCCACAGAAAAAGATTGGGAAAAAGCACATTTCAGAGTCTTCAACTAGCAGACATTGAATACACTGCAATAATAACATTACACAATGTTGAAAATCCAAATCGTTGAAAACTCAGATTGTGTAAATAAAAGAAGAAAAATACATTTTTTCACAGCTTTGCCTCTACATGGAAGCCACTCTTTTTAACAGCCATTTTATTGAGGCCCTGGGAAAAGAAATGAACAATTCTCCCCTTGTCTTAAAGATTTTTTATGGTAGAAACTGCTCTTATTAAAAAAAACCCAAACAACCAAAAAAACATGACAAAAAAATAAACCAAGCAGCAAACTTATTGACCCTTTATTCAACACAGGTAACTGAAATTATGTTACAAATGCAGTATATCAACAATTTTTATGACCTGATATTTCTGTCTCCCAGTAAACATGAAAATTTTTGCTACATGAATTAGTTACAAGAGTGGTCATCTTCATTAGGTTTAAAAGTTTATACTGGTAGAGAAATGCACTGTGAATATATTTTCCCCCTCTCAGAAGCTCACAATAAATAACCTGGCTTTTTTGGAAAAATAGCAAGAAAAATTGCAGGAAATTTTGAAAGCATTTTTCTTTGACATTGTAAAACTACATTGAGCATTATTGCTGTAGCTGGTTTTTGAGGTTGGGTGTAGGATAGCCTGACATGTATTACCTTTTTAACAGTGAAGAAGATATGAATTATTTGCATCAATTCATCATTCCAGAACTGTGCACAGATGCAGTTGGGTCCCTGTGGCAGATTTCACATGGCTTCAGTGCAGTGGGAAACACTTTTATTCTTTGCAGTTAGAATTCCAGCCCTAACAGGTCATTAATTTTATGATGTGCTTGCATTTAATTTCTTTGGTTTTCAAAAGTGTAAAAAACAGTACAGGAAAATAAAGAAGATTTGTATAATTCTGATATGAGTGTTTCTGGATGTGAGATCCAAGTAATTTATTTGAATGCATATACTTGAGTTCTCTTATATGTAGGTGTGACCATGCATTCAAATAAACATGCAGTTCTTTGAATGTGTAATCACTGGGAAAATAGCACAGCTGCATTTACTTCAGTGTCTGAAGCTCCTGATCTTTTGCAAATATGGAAAGCTTTACATCATGGTGTATCAAATATTTAGCATTTGATTCTGTAGGCACTCCCTGTTTGGAAATCTGATGGCTTTCAGTGAAAGCCCTGATGCATTATGACAAACTGCAAGTTTAGTAGATCACAAGAAAATACAGTTTTCAGATGGTTTAAAATATACTTTGACATTGTTTGCAAAATATTCCAGAGAATACAGAGCAGTTCAATCATATATGGTTTTTCTTTAATGGGAATATTGTCTGTAAGACATTGTTCTAATTTCTATTACTAAAGGATACATGAGAAGATCTGTAGAAGCCTGTTTTTTTCTGAAGTTCTATGTCACAGGTACTTGAGCTTTCATTGCTTTTAGTACTCTCAGACACTGTAAGCTGAAAACGTTTCTAGATACCTACCTGGCAATTGCTGTTCAGTTAACTCATCATACATGGTTAGAAGAAATTCAACAGAAATTTGCAAACTTATTTTCTATTATTGTGCTTTTAATACATTTTAGGCATTTCAGTATATGTATAATTCATATTAAAACGTTTGAAATATTAGCAGTTAGTAATGGAAATAATTTTCAACTCTCTATGTCACTCTCTACGTCATCATCTCAACAAAGTAATTTTTTTGTGTGTGTGCGCATATGAATCCCAAAATGTCTGATTGAACATACACCAGAAGGATCTCACGCTGTAGTACTTACTAATGCTTTCTTGGCAATGCATTATACTTATTTTTAATTTGTGTTAGTTCTTCTCTAATGTTCTTTCCAGTTGCTGGCTGTCTCTTGAAGGAGGGCTACTTTATGCTTTCGTTGGACCTGCGGCTGCTGTTGTCTTGGTAAACGTTAATATAATTTCCAGTATTTTCATATGAAATGTGGAAAGTGCTGTGTAAATTAAGAAAAGTTTAGCTATACAGTAGCATTACTTTTTGCTGTAAATACTAAGATCAGCACTGTTAAACATACCTTCAGTGTTTCAAATGCATGATTCTTTTAACTGTATCACTTCTTTATACCAGTTATCTCTCCATGTTTATGCATTAAGCTGTGAAAGAATAATATACTGATTAGTAGCTCAGAAAACAAGCATCAGTGAGTTATTATCAGTAGCATCTATGCAATTGTCACTTGTGAAGTTCAGTGACAGTTTTGATAGAGTGCTGCTTGACAGTGTATCACAGTGCCAGCAAAAGCAACAGAAGGAGTGGAACCAGCCAGCAAGTTCTCCATGGCTACTGCATTTGAAGGGAAAAAAACCATCATCATAGTTGGGAAATGTTAATCATTTGTGTATTAATCTTCCACATCTCTAAAAATGCATTTAGGTGTAGGGTTCACTTTACCTAATTGTAGACATCTGCAGTGTAGATTTCTGTATGTAAGCTAGTTATACCAGCCATATTTCATTGTCAGTAGAGAAAAATATGCATTTTAGTGCTCAAACCATCAAAAGCATTTCAGGTGCCTACTTCAGGGTAAGATGAATTGCACTCTACATGTGCCATCAGCTACCAGTCATCTGCTCTGCAGTCTTCATATGGATTTTTTACAGTAATTTGTTTGGCATTTTTCCTTTACAGATTTTGAATCTAATTCTTTTCACTCCACCACTTTTATACTAGGATAGCTCTATCAACACCACTTAGTTCTGAATTTCCCTTGCAAAAGGGAATAGGGCTTAGTAGTCATCAAAGGTATTGGCATTTAGCTACATAAATTTTCCTGAAATGCATGTTTACTACTCCCATAGAGTTTGTCTCATCATTGCCTGGAGTCAAGCCAGGATCCTTTTGTACAAATCACAGTCCCTGTCATGATAGAGGAGCCAAGAATGTTTACAAAAAAGCCAGTCATCATTTTCACATGGAACTGTATGTTCTCTGTGTAATTGGCAAGCTTTGTTCAGAGACGTTTGAAGTTCACAGTAGCATTTTGCCCTACCATTAGCTGGTAGCTGTTGAAGGAGCTGTTCCATGAACCCACTTAAGCCTAAGTGTACAAAGCAAAAGAATTACATAACATCAGCTGAAAAATGCAAACGCTGAAAATAAAGTGAGGATAAGAAAAGCCGAAAAAGAGTTGGCAGGACAGACTGGCAAAAATTAGGTATTTTGGCACAGGTATTGAAAAATCTGCTTGAAAGGAAGATTACCCTTTGCTAAAAAAAAAGAAAAAAAAAAGAAAAGGAATATTTATTTAATAGGTTCAAAACTCAGCAGGGTCATACAGAGACAGGTTCGTAGAGTTCAGATCAGTAGTACAAATGGGTAATAACAGTCATTAAGTTGTCCATTAAATGCCATTGCTATGTCCAGTAAGTGCCAAAGTCAGACTTCTGGAACGCTTGCTTTTTTTACTTTTACGTTAGGTCTCCAACCCATGTGTGTGATCATAGCACCATTTACTTTAATGGAGCTAAACAGACTTAGCCCAGCATTCGTTTGGTCCACAAGAAAAAAAAAAGTAAGAAAGGAAACTACAGTGAAACAAGGCTCAGGATCCACATTTGGTCAATAGCATAGGTAGTGACTAATGGAAGGAAGATATGGAAAACCACAGGCTGGTTCTGCATAAGTGGGAGCACCCACATGGTCCATAAATGCTTAAAAAGGAACACAGTTATGGCCATCATGTGTTCTGACCAGCTCTTCCCTCTGTGCGCAGCTCAAATGTACTGGTTTTCCTTGAACAGGATATACAGTTGCAACTAAAACTGAGGCAGCATTAAAGATACATTACTTAAGCTTCTGATAGCAGGCATGCACATATATAACTTGCTATATATAAGGCATAATTCAAGGTTCAAAAATAAACCTGTTGCAGTGTGTGTATTTGTTACTCATTTAAGAATTTGGCCTTTTGTAACACTCAGGGATGGTGTTACACAATTTCTGAGGGAACACTTGGAAATGTAGCAGGAGGCATTTTGCAGACCTGTACGTGCATTTTTCTGAAGAAACAGGATAAAACATTTTCTTTCAGGCCTTGAAAAATCAACTGTTTGTTTTCTGTTTTACAGGTCAATATGGTGATTGGCATTTTGGTATTTAATAAACTTGTTTCCAGAGATGGAATCCTAGATAAAAAGCTTAAACACAGAACGGGGTAAGCAAAAAATGGGTTATTTTAAGGCATATTAAAACTGTATTGCTGATTTTCAATTATGGATATTCACCAAAAGTGCTTTTGATTGTGCTTTGAACTTTTATATCAGTGTAACAGTATGTCTAACAGATTCCATTCATCCCAAAAGCTGCTGTTGCATTATCCTGAGAGAATGCAACTAAACACACTAAAGATAATAAAACACAAGTACAACAGTATTAAGTTAACAAGAATGAAGATTTAACAAGTCTCAGTGAAGGTTTTAAAAACTGTCATACATATAAAGCTGCAGTTAGGAAAAGAGTCTTATGAACTGTTGTGTACTGGAGGAACTGATTATTTTGTCTAGCTGTCAAATGTAATTATTGTGGTGGGAAATGTTACTCATTTGTGTGAACTGTTATAAAATATTTTTTACAACAGCATATTCCTTACTGAGGTCAATGCTATTCTGCCATTCTGACTATGAAAAGAATCTGCCGTTGTTCTTACATTCATTTCTACCTAGATGTATCTCCTCAATTAGTGTAATAGAATTTCAAAGTAAAAAACACCACATTTTAAAGCTAAAAAAGAAAAAGTGTAAATGAAAATCCTGTGTTATTGATTATTTACTTGCATTAACATTCAAATTCTGTTTGTTATCATGGGAAGAAAGGATTGTGACAGTGGTGGTATCAGAAACTGCTTTTCAGTGGATTACAATGGTATGAAGAAATGAAGCTGCAAACCTAGACTCATTCCATGTCACAGAAAAAATTTTCACAAATGTATCATCACCTTCTCAGTGCATATGAGAATATACTTAAACTTTGAGTAATTTTTTTTTTGCAGCTACATGCTCTAATATTGTCTTTTGGGCCAGCTTGTAGTAAACACCACCAATATCTGCATTTCTAATTAGGATAAGTAATGGTATCTTCATTTTAGTATGTATTACTGCTATGGGTAAATTTCTTACAGCTTCACTTTGAATTACTTTTCAATTTTCCTAAGAGCAGCATTCCTAACAAGTGTTGGTTAGATGAGCAAATTTACAATCAATACTTCAGCTGGTGTGATTTGCATTTAACATTAATTCAATTAAATCTTTCTGGTTTTCAGCTCTTTCACCATCATTCTGACCAATATGCACCAAAAGTTTTCATTTTGTTTCTTCTCTTTTCCTTCTTTTTTATTAAGAAGCATTAATGTCTTAACTTTGTCTACATTGCTCCACCAACACTCTTAACTGTGTTGTAACACTGATTAAATCTAGAATATTATAAAACTACTCAAAGTATTTCAAGAAAAGTAATAACTTACCAATCACAACTTCAAATTCACATTTGGTCTAATTCCAGTGATTTAAAGAGTTGGAGCAGCCACATATTTGGCTCTGTACATTTTCTAAGGATATCCAAGTTTATATTTAGCTCAGTTTTGTTTTTTTTTTCTCTTCAGCTACTCAATTGTAGGGTATAGAAATCTATTTGCTTATATTATACTTTCCTGATGAAATAAGTAACTTGCTTTCTAACTGCACAATTTAGCAAAGAGGTATTTTACTTTAAAATAAATGGATAAAGAACTGTAAGTTATTCTGTCAGAAGCAATACAGCTATTCTGGGAAAGCATGTAGATACCCTAATGAGAAACAATCTTAACTTTTGTGATAGTATAAGATGGTGGCTTGGCAACAGCTTTCCTTGATACCACTTGGCATATGATGGGTATTGAGTCATTCCTTGGGGCATAGAAGTTGGTGAGCAGTTGACCTCCTATAGAAAAAGGATTGTCAATCATTTCTCAAGTATCTCTTGCCAGCCTTGCTCAGGAAGGCAACTTCATTCTCTCTGGTAAGCATTGGACTTAACACCTGTCAAAAGATTCAGTCAAAAGTTGAGCTGTAGGAGTCATTTGCGTGGGATGTAGAGCACTAAATGGGGCAAAATACACTAACTCCATATGACTCTTGCCACCTTAAATAAGCATATGGAGGATCAACAAGTGGAAAAAAGAGAAGTTATTTTGATATATCTCAATCATTTTCCTGACATAAGGGGGAGCATACATATATGCCCAGACAGAAAGATTGTTTTTGATTTATATACACATTGATTCTATTATTATTTGCAAGATACAAAACAGATCTATACAAGTAAGAAGAATAGTCTATTCTGATAAAGTTGAAATATTGCCAAGCAAAGATAGTGTTTCCTCAAGCTTAGCTAAGCTCACCCAAGGCATTTTTCTGTTTCATTCAGTAATGAAGATCTTTAATTGATGTAAACTGTTGTGGATTCACTGAGTTCTTTTTCCACCCCACGATCACCTTATACAAAGTCATGGTTCTCACTGTTGTATTATGGAAAAAAAAAAAAATGTATTTTAATAGAAAATTTGCTGCACTTCCTTTGTGGAAAGCCATCATTTGGTTTATCAAAATGTAAACCTCTCGAGTTCAATGTTGTTTTGAGCAGTATTTTAAAAATCTTGTGAATGCTGGGTTTAGAAATACAAAGGAGCTCTTCTGGTTGAAATAACTGGGAAAAAGATGAAGTGTTACCTACCTACACCATGTTGACCACTTTCCAGCTGGGAATAGGTAAAGCACCCTTCCTTGTAACATCTCAGCTATTCCTTGTTCTGAGAGCAGAAAGAGAAAGAAGAACAAAAGTCCTTATTTAGTCAACTCAAGAAGTTGAATGCATGCTGTGTATAAAAGAAAATTTAAATTCCAGGTTTTGCCCCTTAACTCTTCTGACAGGTGCCAAGGTACAATTGTCCATACAAAATGCTTTGAGCTTAATGCTTGTGTACTGTGTTTTATTAAAATGCAAAACAGGTCACCCTTTTTCAGTAGCAACTGTTATTTATTTCATCAGATTCCATACATTTCAAGCCCTGTATTCAGACCTTCATATGGCATGAATAAAATCATTCCAGATGTTAGTGGGCCATTCAGGGTGCTAGCACAAATTTGACTATACAGTACGCCTACACTGATTTGCTGCTTCAATAAATTTTGCAGGTTTCTTTCCTTGTCAATGTTTTGTAATTTTGCATACTTCATACTCCTCCTTTAAGTGTCCTATACTCCTTTTTCAATTTTTGGATACAACAGCCTTCTCAAAGGTCTGAATAGAGGGATTTCACTTTTTGTGTGTCTATCCTAGCACGTGCTTGTGTTTACTTCAGTGGACTGAGCAGTTTTGATCACTGGACATTTGGGGCCTTTTTACTTAAATGGAAAAAAATAGAGACTGCATGAAATGAAGCCCCCTAGCATTAACATTTACAGGTAACAATAATGTGAAGTACAAAGTACAGTTTTTCAACAACGTAGAGCATTCATTCTAATTAAGTCTACTTACTTTTTCTGCATGACAACATATTTAAAAGCTAACTTTCAGTAGCAAAGTTTTTTGGTGACAATTCAATATTTTGTTCTTTTTGTGGGTGTTCTGTTTGTTTGCAGTCAGATGAGTGAGCCTCATAGCGGTTTGACGCTCAAATGTGCCAAGTGTGGAGTAGTTTCAACAACAGCTTTGTCAGCCACCACCGCCAGTAATGCCATGTTAGTCCTGATCATTTACATCTTCTTGTTACAAACTTATACAGTGCATGTGAGACAATAGTTTGATGATAACTGTGTTTGCTAACACTGTATAGAGTGCTGAGCACGTTTAAATATTTTTTAACAAAAAAAAAAAAAATAAAATTACAACTATGTTTGTTAACTGAATACAGGATATTCTTTAGAACATAAAGTATGACACTGTTACATTCTTGTTTGTGATTTTCAAGTTAAATTGATAAAGTACCATCTTTAAATATGCTTTATTTTAATAGTGAGCTTTTAATCATTCTTTATAACATTACAATGCTGCTTTTCTCTTTTTTTTTGATAGGGCATCCCTTTGGAGTTCCTGTGTGGTGTTACCACTTCTAGCTCTGACTTGGATGTCTGCAGTTCTGGCCATGACAGACAAAAGATCAATATTATTTCAGATACTTTTTGCAGTATTTGATTCATTACAAGGCTTTGTTATTGTCATGGTCCATTGTATTCTCCGAAGGGAGGTGAGGAATGGCTTCCCAGTTTTATAAAGGGCTGTGCTCCTGTTAATCTCTCAACTGCTCTTTAATGTCATATGCAGCTTGCTCTGTGAAAATATATTTCATAGAAAGAGAAAAGTATTTTGTGTTGAGTTGTAAAGGAGCAAGTGAAAGAGAGGAGAAAGATCAGATAATTCCAGGCTCAGAATGTCAGTTTCAGTATAAAATGTACCCACCTGATTAAAGGTGTCTTTTAACGAATACCAAGTTCAGGCTTTCACAATATTGTGTATGTAGGTGAATGCCTACATTCTTACTGAAATAGGTTTGAGAGCCATAACACATCAGCATTGCTGGCAGATCTGTGGTAGTGGAATTGCCGAAAATGAGAAGGTGGAGCCGGACTGGAGAGCATGAAGTATTTCTCATTAGATGTTTATCAACTTTAGGATATTTACAACACCAGTAAACCAAATTGCATGATTCTCTATGATTGGCAAGAGTTATTCAAAAGCATTTCTGGACTAAAAAAACAAGGCGGTGTTTCAAGAAAAGTTTATTGTCAACACTGAATGATCAAAACTCTTGAGAAACTAATCAAGGTATATTTTTACATATGGGAAAATAAAATGAATAAAAGGTAGTTTAAGAGAAAAATAAGAAAAAAATGATGCACTTGAAACAATTTTTGTTTCAAAAGTCTGTATGGTCTGCACTTCTATGGACTAGTTTGCAGCAGCAAAGCCATAATTGTTGACAGCAGCAAGTTCCTACACAGAAAGAGACATAGCTCCAGTTATAACAGTCTGGCTCTAAAAAGTATGGCTTTCTAGGTCCAGAGACCTTTAGGTGTGTAGAAGGCAAGGTAGTAACCATCATGCACAGTATGCAATGCAGCCTTTGCACTGCACAGTGTACCTCCTTAATGAAAGAATAGTCTGTTGCTTTCAGTTTCCTGCAAAAGCGGTTACCTCTGGCAGTGCCTGTCAGGGAAATCCTGCCAACATATTTGTCAGTCTTGGTGACAGCTACAAAGTTATATCAGTTATAGCCTATAGGACTGAATAATATTTATAGCATGCCAGTACAGGCAAAACAATAATCCTGACTGTCAGGAGAAAAAATATGAGGTGGGGTATATCACCATAAGATTCAAACAAAGAAGAGGACAGCCCTGCTTTATCATGCTTTTATAATCATAACATTACAAAAAGACACAGACTGTCACAATTACATACATAAACCTCCTGGTTTTCCTCTTAGTTATACTGATATAAATGTTAGAAACATTTTTTGTTTTCTCTAGTATGCTATATCAAAGATTTTGTGTGACAGGGAAGCCAGGGACGTTCACAGGGTAAGAGATACAACAAGTAAGACATTCAACTAGAAGAGTTGTGTTGTGTCTATTTCTGTCCTCCAGCCATTCAGGATCTTTTGGAAAGACATTCAGTCTTTCCATACTTGCATCTCCTAACTTCTACAACAAATATAAAAGAATATAATACTTCTTAATCATGAGACCTGACAGACCATTTGGAAATTAGGAAAGAAAAATGCAAAATAAGAGTTAGGTTGTTGCTTTATGTTGCCTTCTTAGCCTAGAGAGCCAAGTATTTTTTTTCCCTCTCCTTGCTGTTTACATGCCTCATTAGGCATTGGAAGATGGTAAGGTATGTGTCGCAGTACAGAGAATGATAGGAGAGGTTAGCATTGAAGATTCTTCGTCAGAGTAAAATGGTTTGCCTGACCTGCTTGAGCATGAGATGCTCTAAATCTAATTTGAATCACACTGAGTAACTCCTGTTAATGCTGGCAATGGGAGGAACACAAGTTTTTTCTTCTTTATGTTGTGCTCTGCTGACTAGAGAGCATTTGGGTTAAATGCATCACTGGTGTATAAAGCCCACATTTCTGTATTACAAGAGAAAAATAGAGTACATGAGTACACAGAGGGTAAGTTATAAAAGCTTGTAGTTGGTTACTGTTGCTAAGGAAACTACTTCCCTGGTAATCACACGTTCATCACATCTGTCTCTCCTGCTCTGCCTGGCTCTAAGAAAATCTTGCAACTTGATGTTAAAAGGCAGGAGGGGAAACCAAGCTTCTCTTTCAAAGTAAAATGTAAAGACAGCGCAGTCTTTACATGAACAAGGTTGAACATGCAGCTTAGCAAAATAAGCTGGTACATAGGAAGTTCAACCTTCTTGTTTCTGACTTGTGTGAGGACACCTAGAAGTTGCAACATATGTCAATATGATGGTTACAGCTACAGTTGACGTTCTGTTAACGTGTTAAAATCATCTGTTTGCACTTTAGAAACATTTTAAGAAAGATGCATGTTTAAGAATATCCTAAAATCAAAATTCACTGCTTTAATATAGAACACAGTGAAAGTAGGACATGAGATTCTCGAGATCTCTGAAGTGATCAGAAGGGGGAGGCTTCATGAGCATAGAGTCCCAAACATATGGAGGCCCATTGCTCACAGTATGTTCTGATGTAATAACGCTTTGGGGTCAAGCATCATGAGGCTTACAATGATATTCAACACATCTGGGAATGCTATGGAGGGAGGGATTTATTTTTTTAATCAAATCACTGTGCCAGTGCTTCTCTAATAGCACAGAACTCTGAAGTGTGACCTGACTTCAGCACTGATAAAGTGAGAAAGGACTTAGATTAAATTTGTACCAACCAGGAGATGCCAAATTAAATTAATTTGAAATCTGTGGAAAAACACAGCACGAGTTGTGCCTAAAATCAGAATCTGAGTCATGATACTAGTCAAGCACACTTTATGTTACCACATTTGAGAAGACTCGGTGTTTTAAAAGTCAGCCCAGACATTCTCACCTTGCTTCATTCTTATTCCTGCTCCATATTAGTCTTCCTCAACCTGCAATAGTCACTTATCAAGACTGCAGAGCACTCTTACTCATATAAGGGTTGAGCACACTAAAATAATGCTTTCTAATTCCTTTTTTTTTTATTATTTGTTTTATTGTCCCTTTCGTGAAAGCTCTTAGCAGCTTGCAGTAGAATAAGATGGATTGAAAGGCGACAGCTTTTCGCCAGCAACAATTAATGATTTATCCTTTTCTGCTGTTCACAAAATGTCCATGAGTATAAATTTCTTCCTTTTAATTATTCTGAATAAGATAACAAGTATTTTCTATGGATAAAGAATGAAATGTAGATTTTTTAGGCATTTTATTGAAAGTACTTTCATATTCAAATGATACCTATTTGTTTTGATTGGAGGTTACCCAACCATGTTCCTGTTTTCCAAATCACATCTTGCAGTCAGGTTGCTAAAAGGGATGCTTGCATTTCTAGGAAAAAAAAAAAACAATTGAAACTTTCCAAAAGGTGCCTTGCTGTCCTTTCTGTGGTATGTGTGAGAAAGCAGCAAAATATGTTTGCATTCTCTGTCAGCAAACAGGAACTGATTTTTCTTTGGATTGTGCCTCTATGTTGAATCACATTTTTCTGACAAAAGTATTACAATTTCTTTAGACATGCATTCTGCCCAAAATCAAAGCAAAAATAGACTTTCCTATGAAAAGATAATTCCTCAAATATTTTTGTGTTTTAGGGACAAGTCTTCAAATGTACTTTATGGATCATAATTGTAAACAGCAATTTCTGCAAAGGTCTTTTTTTTTTCTAGTTTTGAGAAATCAGACTCCACACAAACAGTCCACTTTTCTTCCTCTTGTGATCACATTGAAGATATTTACGTGATCTGAAGACTTTCACTCTTTGAAGAGATGTGTGAGATTTTTTATACATGGAATTACAGAAATTTTGATTGGAATCAGTAATGTCTTTCAAATTTACTTATTCTTTAAAGTATAATTAGGAAAGCACTATGTATCTGATTATAACGATTAAGAACTGTCCTTCAAGAATATTACATTTATTAAGCAGACGACATTTTATTTTGCAATGGTTAATAGTATAACTCCTAATCCTGCTATCAGACCTGTGCAAACTGAATGAGAAGGCAAAGACAAATACTATCACCCAAGACAGATTTGGTTAGAGTACCAGATCATCACTGACTACTAGTTAATTCTGTCCTCAGGCAAATCTAATTCTGTGGTCTTAATGTGATAGACTGACAGATTTTGCAGCAGCCACAAAATATAGAAAATATATGAACTGGCAGGAATAAGCATTTATGTTTACTGCTTCTGCATTATTAAATATGCTAAAGAAAAGTCATGCATTGTATTCCATATGATTTAATTTATTCTTTAACAGGAGCAGAGTGTGTGATGTTGCACAAGAATCAGTATAAGATATTGTTTTCACAGGTTCAAGACGCATTTAGATGTCGACTGAGAAATTGCCAGGATCCAATCAATGCAGATTCTTCAAGTTCTTTTCCTAATGGACATGCTCAAATCATGGTTAGCTTTTATTTCTTCTTTGACTATTAATTTAGTTTTCCTATGCAAAAGAAAAGAACTGTATTGTATGCGGCAAGAACGTACAATACAGTGTACAATATGCACAGCTTAAATATTAACACCGTTTTTGAGCATAAGTCTGTTTAGGTCATCATCTACTTGCTTTAATCTCCTAGCAAGTTTTAAATTATTGGTGTGATCATTTAGTGGAGGATAGAGAATTCCACCACTGTTCTTTATGACAAAAAGTTGTTACATAAGAAAATGAGGAAGTAATCTAAATATATCATGACTTTTTCTACTATTGATTTAAAGAGAACTGATGGATTTCAGAGTTTTCCCTACATTAGTCTTGGAAAAATGTTCCTCTCAAAATAAGTCAGACAAGGAGAAAGTGGTAGAAATTCTAGAGGGGCAGTCTATTCAGTGGCTCAAATTAAGGAGATGGTAGGGAATGACTCAGTATGCCAATTTGGATTTACTAATATTGTTAAGTAGTATACTAAGTACAACACATTGGTTCCTTCAAGTTCAGTGACAAGTTTATCATTGACTATAATAGGGACAGGATCAGGCCCTAAAAACTGAGAGGTACAGCGGGAAGATGTTTTTCCAAAATGATGACACATAAAGAACCCAGGGTTTTGACTTCACAAGAAGGAAAGAGATCAGTTTTATTAAACATTTTTATGTAATTAACATATTGTGGAAATAAAAACACTGTTAAGAATTGCTTGAATTCTATAACATGATAAACAGTTTTGTTTCACTGGGAAAAGCATGCTTGGATTTTCATCTGTTAAAAATCATTCTTAGCTCTTACAATTCATTTTTTGCCCAATAAAATAAATAATAGTTGCTTTCAGAGAGTACAAGTTTTATGTGATTACATTAATGGCAAGGGTGGACAGAATGTTGTGTAACAAATAATCACTTCATGGCAAATTAATCAAGTTTCAGACAGGTTGGACTAATTGGATTGCACTTATTCACAGTAATTTGTATTTGCAGACTATTTTCCATACTTCTTTTTATAAAATCACTATGAAAAGCTTCCTTAAAGATGATCCTTCAATGAGATGTAGGAGTCACTCTTCCATATACATAAAAATGTGTACACTGTATCGTTTTATTAAAATTATATACTCTACTTCGACCTATTTTATTTTATTTTTTCTGGTCAGGCAGCATACTTTGAAAACCACCCACTTATACTTTAGGAAACTTTGTAAAGCTCTGCTGTTGTAAAACAATACACTTCACCTTCCCAGCAACAAGAAACCACTTTTAAGAGACTATGACTCTGTAAGTAGGACATTTTGGAAGTGCTAGTTGACAAAAAGATATTGTGGTTTAGTTTTCAGTTAATAATGGTTGACCTGTTCCATTGTTTCTTGTTACAGACCGATTTTGAAAAGGACGTGGACATTGCTTGTAGGTCAGGTAAGAACATCAAGAGAGTATTTAGCCAGCACAAAGAAGTCTTGTGCTAGTTCCTTGTGAAGTGAAAGCTAGAAAAATATCAGGGCTTAATTGTTTGCAACACATATTTATAAATTTAAAGAGAAAAGTGATACTACTGTATAAATACATTTATTTCATTTTCTTACAAAAGCCTTTTAGCATTCAGCAGCTGGGAAGTAATTGTTGAAGGCAAATGGAGAAAAGATCATTCTTAACACATAAAACTTTCCTTGCTCTGCTACACAAGCTAATGTGAAACCATCCATTTGCTATTAAAAAAAAAAAAAATATATATATATATATAGTATATCTTAACAGCTATGTCTATAAAGGCTGCATCAATTGGTGTTACTTTTTAAAAGGGTAAGTTTTTTAACACTAAGTGAAATCAACAATAGCTTAAGCAACATGGTATGAGAAAAATTAAATTTGATTCCACTTTACTGGAACAAGTAGGGGTCCTTTAAGACATGTCAGTAGGATAATCTTTACTTAGTCAGCTATGTCTATTTCCTCATACCAAAAATAACACATTTTAAATGATTTATTTTTCAACCTTGTTTACATGAAGTACAGGACAAAATAAATTACCATTTCAACCCTATGGAAATTTTTGAATCTAGGAGATATTCCCAAAGAACAGTGTTTCCTAGGGAGGTAATCCTACATAGACACCTTTATTTTTGAATGAAGAGAGAAAGAAAGAGAGGATGGCCCTCTCCACCAGGAGCAGCTGATCTGGGGAGAGCAGGGCAGAAGCTGATCTGCATCATCTGCCTGAATCATGCCGTCTCTCTTTACTGGCTATATGAGGAGCCAAGAAGACTGATCTCATTAGGGTAAAGTTTGAATTTCCAGTCACCCACATTTAAAAAGCTGCTACTTCAGTTTCTCGAAATACAGTAATAGCTCTTCCATATAAATTAGTTTTAATAAGCACATGTATTTTGAAGGGACCAGGGTAGTACATTGCAACACTATTAGATGACTGTCACTGTGTAATGCAAGCGTAAATCCAGCATTGGTCCGTGTAGCTCCAACTCCATACCTTTGCCAACGTAGCCTTGAGGTAGGGAGAGCCTTGCCAAGGGCATCCTTAAGGGGACGGACTTTGAATGCAGTTAGGGTCAGGCTTTATTAGATAAAGACTTAATCTTGGTTTCTTTTATTAAAGATTTAAGAACAGATCACTTAGGTGTTATAACAAGTGTGACTGGAAACAATGGAGCAGCGACACTGAAGTCAGGTATTTGCACTGTGTTGTTTAAAGGCAAATTGTTCTTTTCATAATAGAAAAATGAGAGATGGTTTTGTGTGAGGTAGGAGAGTGAGATGCCTTATGAGCTTGCTGTGGAATATGGCACTAAGCTGACAGGTACTGGGGCATCTGGCTCATTGTATCCCTTAAGCTACCAAAAGGGATGTAAATGTAATACCAAAGATATTTCAAGTTGTCTGACTGTCTCAGCCCATGAGCTGGGTTTTGTTGCACAAACTAGCACTGGTATGAATTAAGGTATTTTCAATTGGGACAAAAAAGTCCTTGCAATTTTTTCCCTGTAAAGTTACATTTTTGTCCCTTTTATTTAAAAAAAAAAAAAAAAAAAAAAAAAAAAAAAAAAAAATTGACACAGAATAATTTTAAAAGTCATTAGAAAGGAATGTTTAGGAGCTCAGAAACACATGGTCATGGTTGTAGTCTTATGGTAGGTCATTACAATGGATTGACAAAATTATTCTGCCTTACAATCTCTTTGACATTTTGGAGGAGGTTATGTGGAGTTAATAATGGCAATTCAGATGTCATACAGTTTTGGTTTTATTTTTTGAATCCTTAATCAAGTTCCACATGGCAGGCTTTTGTTTCAGCTGTAGGTCACCTAAGATTTATATAAGGCAGTAGGAATACATGAAGGAGTGCTTTTAACTTATGTAAATGATGGAGACTTAAAGATCTGAGATCTGTCAGTTATACTGTGTAGATTAAGAGATGTTGATCTAAAAAAAAACCCCGGAAGACAACAAAACCAAACCTTCCCATAACAATGTTTATGGAATAGAAGTTATTAAATGGACAGAAAAAGAGTTTAAGAAGATGCACTGTTAAAGGGAGCACTGCTAAGTAGAGCCACAAGAAAATGTAGTGTTAGGCAGACATGGCTTCATATTGTAATGATTTTGTTCTCTGACCCACAGTTCTGCATAAAGACATTGGACCTTGCAGAGCGGCTACTATAACAGGAACACTTTCTAGAATTTCACTAAATGATGAAGAGGAGGAGAAGGGACCAAACCCTGAAGGAATGAGCTATTCTACCTTGCCTGGAAACATTATCTCCAAAGTCATCATCCAACAACCAACAGGTCTCCATATGCCTATGAGTATGAGTGAACTGGCCAATCAGTGCTTGAAAAAAGACAACAGTGAGTTGCGGAGGACTGTGTATTTATGCACTGATGATAATTTGAGAGGTGCAGATATGGACATAGTCCATCCTCAAGAACGCATGATAGAAAGCGACTATATAGTCATGCCCCGGGGTTCAGTAAATACCCAGCCATCACTGAAAGATGAGAGCAAAATGAATATAGGCATGGATACACTGCCTCATGAAAGGCTGTTGCACTACAAAGTTAATCCAGAGTTCAATATGAATCCTTCTGTAATGGACCAATTTAATATCAATTTAGACCAGCACCTACCCACCCAAGAACATATGCAGAATTTACCATTTGAGCCCCGCACAGCAGTGAAGAATTTCATTGCCTCTGAGCTAGATGACAATACAGGATTATCAAGAAGTGAAACTGGATCCACAGTATCATTGAGCTCCTTAGAGGTCAGTGGTGCATAAACAAATTGCATGCTCTGTTCTAATTATTTTATAAGACAATAAATTGTGTCTTTTGTCTGCGGGGTGAAGCTAATGTTTTAATTCAGTATTAATTATTGTTTGGGATCATCCACTGCTGTTCCTATTTCTCTTATTATCAGAAGTGTTTATACCTAGAAAACAAGATTAAATTTTCCGAGCCAGTCTGTAGGAAACTCTATAGTCCTGGAGATTTAACATTCCACACGACTGCAAAGGATTTCGTGACCTACCAGGTAAAGTTCACTGGAAAATACTGTTTTGCTATGAGAAGAAAAACTATTTCTGCAAGATAGAAGTGATAATCACTGACCCTACCTGCAAGCACATGCAGTTGAAAATATTTGCCCTTTTATTCTGACAATCATATCTCTCTCAGATATGATAGGTCTGATTCTGCTCTCACTCATGTAAATCTTGGATTTTTTCATTCAATAGTTTACCATTTACTGATCAAATATTGTTTGCATGTGTGTGCAGGCATTGGTACAACTGATTTGTGCAATAGGTACAAGTGGACTTCATATCCTAGATTCCAGTCAGATTGTAAACGTGAACTGAAAAACCTTTGAAAGGGATTCAGTTCATTACTACAATCTTTCTGTAGGATTTAAATGCTATGAAAGTGAAAACAATTGATGTTGTTTCTTTAGACCTAAGTGTCAAATACTGCCATTCGTATCCAGCTTTACTTACGCAAAGCCAAAAATGAAGTGGAATTAATTTCTTATTTGGGCATCCTTAAGAATTGGAAATACATTTCACCAGCATCTGGTGGGAAAGAAAAAGACAAATGAAAAAAACATGGAACATACTCATCCCAGATGCAAAAAAAAATCTACTGTATATGCAAACTTACTGCCATTAGCTATTACTCAACAACGTTTGGACCCGTCTGTGTAGTGAAACAGAGACTATACCTGACTTTTCAATTGTTAGATAAAGAACTGTAGCAAATACTTCACAAATATGGGATATTTATGTATATTTCTTTTTAAATGGAGTTGAAGTTTTGTGTGTGGATTGACTGCAGAGTTTGGGCAGAATATCAAACTCAGTTTATTTTCAAGAGATGCCTTTACCAGCTTTGAATGTGAAATATTCTCCATGCTGTTTATACTGGGCGCGTACTACCATAAGTTTTTACAAGACATAAATTAACAAAAAAAAAAACCAACATCAAAACAAACCTGAAAATTAAGTATGGGGCTTTGCAAGTAGTCAAATAGTATCTACTTTCTATTTTTTGTTAGAGTGAATGTGTAAAATCTTGGGGCAAATTTTCAGTTCTTTCTAAAAGATAGCGCAAGTGCTTGCCCACTTAGTGTTCAGACAGACAGGCTCTTTCAAAGGAAGAAGTTAAAGAAGTTAAAGAAGTAATTGTTAAAGAAGCTACTTTCATCAGCTCAGATATATTAGTTAATAGATCTCAGGTGGTGCATAGGAGTGATTCTCCAGTTTAATGCAGCCCCAGAAGGAGGATAGCTAAGATCACCTTCCTGTGGTATCCTCTTCTGCCTATCTACACTACTGTCTTTCAGTTAATTTTTTTCAAATATTGAGGCTCAAATCAGTCCAGTTAAGATTAGACGTATGGGTGAGACATCTAGGGAAGATTCATAATTCCTTGACAAGATATGTGCCACCATATCATCCACTCCACCTGAGGTGTGAATTGCTCTCTGGTAATGCCTCTCTCTTCCCGTTGGTGATAAAGGCCACGTAAGAGACCTAAAAAAAGAAGACCTTAGTTAATTTGTAAAAATTGGGACAATAATTGCTTCATCATACACAGAATTTCAATTCCTGAGGGCACCGGAAAACATGGCTGAAAATCTTTGAGTATAATGCACTGCTCCTTAGAGTTATTCTTTTTTTAACTGCGTTTGTCTCATATTTTAAACTTGCCTCTGAGATGGGATTTAGACACCAAATTTGAATCACTGTTCTGTATGTAATTTTTATTCTCAGATGGGACCACTAAGTATGAAGTAGAATATGTAGAAAAATATAATAAAATATACTAGCAAATATTTGTCTCTTCTACCTTGGTAAAAATATTAGGTTTAGAAAGCTGTATTTTTGTCCAGAAAGTGGTAAACACTTATGTTATTGAACCTTATTGAACCCAGCATAATTCCATGTATTAAGAAAAAAACAGATATTAGGGCAGGTCAGAAATGAAAGAAACTGTTTTGGCTTTTGTGTCTGCTTTTGTGGTTCTCAACACCACTTCATTATATGAAGCATTACTTCATCTTTTGATAAGGATGCGCTACAATGAATTGAAGATAGGAACATGAAAAAATTGTACGTAGAAGAAAATCAGTATCTCAAGCAGATTCAGATAAACAGATCCAACCAGATAAAAACTGGGATTGCATTTTATATATGTGCAGTGTGTAGAAAGCAAGGCTTGAGGTAAAGCCCCCGAATGTAGTTGGATAAAACTGATCAGCTGGATTAAATTTACTGCTGCCACAATCATAATAAAGAAAGGAGGGCAAGGAGCTGTCAAAGTACTTTCCATGTCCAGTACAATATAACTTTAAAAGATTTCAAGACTTTCAAAAGACAAGGCTTTATCAGCCACTATGGAACAGCAAAAACTGCAGCAGGAAATTCAGATCATTCTGCCTATTTTTTTGCAGACAGAGCATGACAGGACAAAGTAAAGGAGATGATGTTGAGCAGTAGGAATCCTCCCACTCATGCTACTCATCCTGCTCTCCCAGCTGAAGTCTAACATAAAAGTTCATGGATTTCTGCTCTATAGGGACAGTTCCCCTTTCATTTTTCTGAAGAAACAGAGGTGTCCCAAGACAGGTGGTGGAGGCCTCCTTTTGTGTCTTCTGCATAATACAGGGAGTTGGGTTCTTCCACTGTTTTCTACTTTATGTTTCCAGATGCTTTCTCTGGAATTAGCATAATACTATTATTTTTATCATGTAGCTACACATTAATTGTCAACTACCATGTGAGTAAAAAGCACTTAGGCAGCTGTGTCCTCTGTTAATACAATACTTCCTTTTTCTTTTAATTTAATTTAAGGTCAGTAACTACTAAGAACATAATAATGGGAATAGTTTGTGCAGTGGTTAGAGAATTTATTATCTTATCAGAACACCTTAAGATGTTGTGTGACTCATTTTCAGACAAGATCTGACCCAGCTTCTGATTTCAGAAGTGTAATTATGAAGCCACAAGTACCTCAAGCCACAAAAATGGCATAACTGTTTGCAACTGGATACCCAGTAAAATACAATATATTGACATATATACAATAGCTCTTATTTGCCCACTCGCTTTGTGGTGGATGGTAGTCTTTGTGGCCATAAAACCGAACCAGCAGAATTAGAGGACCCTTCAAAAAATATTAAGCTTAAGTTCTTTCACATCTTAAAATAACATTATTTCCTTAAAATTTCATTTCTATATAGTGAAATACTAGAGTACTGTGTTTGAAGGAATAAGTTTACAGACCTATGTCCACTATCATTCAAACAATCGAATATGTTTGATAAAAAATAGCTTTTGAGTAATATCTTTACCTTTCTACATGCATCCAATCAACTATGTTCTGTGTTTTGCGCATTCAAAGAGATAATCAGCCCTTAGAACATTGTGTGTTTACTCAAATAATTAAAAAGTGCATATACAGATAAGCACATAGCCAAAAAAAAACAAAGTTGTGTAAAGTATTTTTATGTTTTCTTTTTATGTTCTCTTTTATTTAAACTTCGTATTCATTATGATCACTGAAGATGGATGTTTTGGAATAGAACTATAGTATCAGTACAAGAATATATGTCCTGACTTTTAACTCTGTGGGGAGGTTCTGTCACCCCCCCCATTACATATCTAAATGTAAGCATTCCCCTTCTGATATGCAAAAGAGCTTTATGTATTTGGATCCCCTTTAGGGTCAGTGAGAGAAATACGCACTTTTAGACAGCTTTTAGATATCTACTACACGACAAAGAAAATCACATGCCCTCAGTGCAGATGTCTCTTTTCAGGTGTGATAAAGGAAGCCAGAATGAGTAGTTGAGACATAAACATCAAAAATACTGATGTCCTAAATTTAGTCAGTTGAATCCTACAGCATGTCACAAACTTTCATCTCAAGCTTTCTCCTAGTTTTTATATCTGCATATTTTTCTCTCAATAAAATACTTCATAGGGAACAATCAAGTGCTTTATTACATATGAAGTGTATATTACATATGCACTTTCAAAACATAGTCTGAGAATGGCATATTTACATGCAAGTATTGCCCAGATAAGTGTAAATTTAAGGATCTGCAGATTCCAAATGTGCAAATCAGTGGGGTTTTATGTTATTTGGTATGTACCCAAGAGTACTCATGCAATTATAGGCACAGGCAGGCATATTAGTACATCATGGAGTTTCTTAGGAGGAGTAATTGAACATCTGGCTAATCTCCTACACATCCCTTATATGCTTGGATTAAAACTGGCTTTGCTACCTTGGCATCAAAGTGCAGTGTGCTTCTTCAGGTCAAAGTGTTTCAATTTTAATGAAGAAAGCACTCTCTATACACTGTTCTGGAATGGCTTTTATTTTGGAAGTGTACACTCCAAGTGGTGTGCTCATTAAAATGAAATTACTTTGAAGTGAAGTAGTGCATTCCCAGCCACTTAGATGCAGAGAAAGGTTAGGAGGTTTAAATATAGGGGAAGAAGGTGATCTGTGCAACAGATAGACATCCAGGATAAGTAATTAACTTCTTTTTCTTGTGTAAAGAAAAAATGCAAGAGGAAGTAGATACCTGCTGCCTGAGTGTGCAAGGAGACTTGCATCATTACATTTGTGGAAGAAGAATGAAGGGTTCCTTCACAGGAATTATGGCTAGTGTAGTGTGAGCAGAAATGGAAAAAAGCTGAAAGGAGACAAAGACTTTTAGCTATTTTTGAGAGGAAGGCCATGCAAAGGCAGACAATCAAAGTATTTATTAGAGGGAAGAAAGAGCATCTGCTCTGTAAGAACAGGAAGGAAAGCACTTCCCAAATTGTTTGCTATGCAAACGGCTGGAATTTTCTCTCCAGTCTCATATCTTCCTTCTTTATTTTCTTTCTGAGTTTCAGCTCTGAGATCTTTATGTGGAGGAAGACATAAATTGCTTAGAATGGAAGCTGATTGTCTTACCAAAATAATCCTTCTGTATTCATCCATGAGAGAGCTTAATACATTCAAAGGCAGTCAGCTCCAGAGGTCCTTGGCCATATCACTGACAGAGGACTTCAGGAAAAAAAAAGTGCTACAACTGAGAAAATAAAGGGTCTATAATTAAAAACAAATAAACAAATAAAAAACCAAGCAAGCAAACAAACAAAGCAAAAGAACTATGCTCAAAAAAAAAATCCACAAAAAAAACAGAGCAAACCAACCAACCAACAAAAAATAAAAAATAAAACAGGAAAGGAGAGAATAAATACACAGTTAAAACAGTCAAGCTGGTCAATAAAGTACCAAAGCATCAGGCAGAACAAAAGCAAATTGGTGTGAAGCCATTTTGATTTATGATACGAGAAGTAAACAGAGAGAGAAAGAGAGAAAAAGAGAACAAATATAGAGACAAGCACCACAGGAATTTCATCTTTGTCATGTTTCCACATGGCATTTATTTTCAGGCATTTGGTATCTCATATTTCTCTGCCTCCCATTCCTCATTTCATTCTTCAATAAGCTATGGAGGCAGCTCTTGCCAATTTTGTGACTGTCAGTGAAATGAAATCTAGCCCTGTAACAACCTTCTCTTTCTTTCACTTTAGTGTGTACGGTGCAGAGTCCTCTGACTTCAGAAATTGATGCACCTTATTTTCAGGTTACCATACAGGTGTGTGGGCAGAATCATGCAGAGTTGATTCTCGTAACTGAAGATGTAAAGAACTAAAGTTTTAGTCAGTATTATGAAGTGTAGCATGTATTTCAGACTTTACATTATAAGCAGCTAACTTAACTACATATGATATGATCCTTAAGAAACATATTTTTGATTGCTTGTATATTTAAAAAGTGCTACATTTTTCCCCCCTCAGAAATACAAAGCAAGTGGGTTCAGTTGATTGAGTAAATATATTTGCAGGTTACTGTATAAAGAAAAGGAGCAGTAAAGCAAAACAATTTTAAATTAGTTTTAAATTGAGATCTCTGAAATTATGTTTGTGCTGTGTGTTGACATGCCAAATTCACTAGCATATTTTAGAGGCTTAAAAATCTCACATTAAAGAGCTATTTCACTTTTTCATGAAAATTTACTAGCTTTATATCTAGCTCATGTTATGAACTAATAGCCATCATAATCTTCTATTGAGAAACTAAGGGCTTTTTCAGTTATATACACACAAAAGACATTTTATATCGAAACTGTCTATCCACATTCCATTTTTATATCTCTGAGGGCCAAAAAAGATTTTCCCTTAATTTTGTTCTGGGAAAAAGCCCTCCCCAGGCTAAGATCTTGTATGTCAAATCTAATCTCAGACTGAATTGTAAACTGCGGATAATAAGGCTTTATATTAATGGAAGCATGGTTATAGCCCTCACTATAATATGATATCTCTGGTTTCAATTATATGTTGCACAACGCAATATATCTTCAGGAGTATCTCATGTAATTAATCAGGTAGTGCTGTAATGCGCACTAGAATAAGGAGAAAACCAGGCATTTGTCATTTTACTGAGATGGAGAGGAATTTTATTAGTCATTTAGTAAAAGCAGCCCTTTCCTAGTGCCAGCAGATTAGTGGATGCTGGTGGATGGAAATTATTCTTCAGTATTCTATTTTTGTCCCTCAGCAAGCAGAGTTTAAAGTTGTTCTGGAATTACACAGAGAAGCTATATATGATTAACGAAAAGCAAAATTGATTTAAAATAAATTACTACTGTAAACCTCTTTTCACAGAATTTTGCTTTGGTCCTGGCATGGAGGGCAAGGTTTGTTTTTTTTCCCCATGAACCTGATTTTATCAGTTAAGATCAAAGAGTTGTAGAAATCAGAGGTGGAGAAAATCCTGTCAGGTCACCTCTTCCACCAATGCAAGAACATTTTCTACAGTATATTTCTCTAATACATACTCAAACTTCAAGACTAGAATGAAGGGCTTCAACTTTTTCCTTAGAAGATTATAGAATCATAGAATCATAGAATATTTAGGGTTGGAAAGGACCTTAAGATCGTCTAGTTCCAACTCCCCTGCCATGGGCAGGGACATCTCCCACTAAACCATGCCACCCAAGGCTCTGTCCAACCTGGCCTTGAACACCGCCAGGGATGGAGCATTCGCAACTTCATTATGGCATAGTTACATAAATTTCCTTTATTCCTTTTCAAAAAAAAATATCTCTGATTTACAACTTTTCAGGTTTTTCTCACACCAGCTTTGTTTATTGGTTCAGAAACCTTCTCAGGTTTCTGAACAAGTTTCTGTGCTTTGCCTTTTAAAGAGCGAATATTTAAACAAGCTGTACCACTTTTTTGTCTTTTCCTCTTCATCCAGTGCTTTTAACTCTTTAAAAGCACTTTCTGCTGTTCTCTGAAATTTTCCCAGTTTGCGGGCATGATTTGCCTTCTGTCAGTGTAGAACTGATGCTGGAGTTATTCAGAAGGGGCTGTTCCCAACCTTGCCTGTTTAAATGGAGACATGACCTTTTTTTTGCAGCATTTATAATTGTGCATAGGTTGCAGTTCACTACTTATCTATACCTCTTTTTTCTTTTAATCAGAATTATACCAGTCAGCTCCCTGCTGCTGAATAATTGCATTTGTCTTCAGCTTTTTAGGTAGTCCCTTTATTTGTTACCCTTGCAGGTCTTCTGCATTTAGGGCTTTTCAGATTGAAGATCAGATGACTGAGTAGTGAGTAGGTAACAGTTATTCATATTTCCTATAATATAAAAACCAGAGGCATCAAATGAAATGGCAAAGGAACAAAAAAATGTAATTTCCTTTGTCATGTTATGCATATTTAAATTGTGGAATTCACTACGCCAACATATTTTGTGTGTCATCATTAAGAATAACTATAAAACATGATTAGACTAATAGAAGGCTGTAAAAAAAGTGTTATTAAACTCAATTGAATAAGTTCCTTGCAAGGAAATTCCTAAAGTACTGAAGGATTAGGGAGGGTATTGTAGCAGAAATATGTCTTTATACTTGTCCTTCTCTAGTCGTTACTGAACCACCACTGCAGAACCTGGTCAAATATAATATAAGAAATGAGGCCAACTATAGATACTACGCTTTACAGATGTTTTTCATTTATATTCTACTAATGTTCATACACAAGTGGACTCCAAACTGATCTTTGAAAAAAACACCAGCTTCCAGTCAATTTTTAATGTTGGCTACAATAATTGTCAGTTCTGCATGTGGGTAAAAGGAACAGCTTCTTGAAAACAAACATACTGGTGCGATCAGTTCAGCGGCTCATTTGATGCAAGAGATTTCCCCCCCAACCCCTTACGCCACTCAGCTGCTCCCTTTTGTTAATTTAAATTGTAAAATGAGCCAGATGGTTGATTTCTGCAAACATTTAGGTATGTGTGGAAAACCCCATTTTTCTCAGACAAAAGAGACATAACAAATAAACTTCATATAAGAAGATAAGTTTATATACAATCACAATTAAAGCAATGATCTGCATGGTTTAGGCATATCATATAGAAACTAGGAGAAGAATTGATTAAAATGATAATTTCCAATTGAGACTGAAGGAAAACTATTCCATTCTTGTAAGATTCCCAATTACTTAATGCTTCTGAATATGTTCCCTCTCAAAAGAAAACCAAGGATCCAAACAAAAAAACAAAAAAACAAAAACACCAAAAAACCCCAAGAAAAACCCAACACTGCAGTAATTTCAGGGCAATGATGTAGTAGCCAGGAGGACCTGATCATATATCTCATGGTGTGTCAGCAACAGTTCTCCAGATAACTTTCACTGGTGCAGGATCACCTTCATAACCAGCATCCTTCATTTTCCAGAAACTCATAGAACGTGGCTGGCTACTCTTCGGACCTGTGGCAGTTACAGACTTCATGTCTTAGGAGAACAGGCTCTGACAGCACTTGTACTGCAATTCACTGCATGCAACCATGGAAAAAAAAGTGAAGCACAAGCACAGAACAGATGTTCTTCACTATATAAGTTTAAAATAAATGTGACAGATTCTGGTTGAACCCTAGAAAAATCTTCACTGAGATAAACCTGTGGTATGACCTATTCAGTCATAACTGGTGTGATTTAACAGCAAAATTGCAATAGTTGCCTCTTTCTGACAATAGCAAGGTTAAATATGCTGTAGTCTGTAAAATATGTCTTTTTATAGTGCTAGAGATTTCTGGTGCAAACCTATTAATCCAGCTATGCCAGGAATATTTTCACCATGGTTAAGGAGATCTGAGGCAAGATACAAATGTTCCAGTTTTATAAATCACAGTATCAGGCAAACTACACATTTCTCTTAAATCTTTCTTGTTTTCACTTAGGGTTCTCAGTCAGATAGTTCAATGATATCTATTACTGAAGTGTAGCTTTAAAATAGGTTTTTAAGCATTTTTTAAAGCTACTCCTGTAAACTTCACCTCATTATCTGCTGTGCATTTCTTTTGTAACCACTGAAACTTTACAGTGGTAGATGTGCTCTAATTGCACCTTAAAAATAGATCCTTCATCATTAGAAATATACACATTTCTTCAGGTTCTGATTTACTGATGGATGATGAAGGCAGATGTCAAAGGTACACTTGTACTATGGCTTTCTTACTATGAATGAAAAGTAAGAATTTAGCTGCTTTGAGAATCTGGGCTTTTGAGAATCTGGCTCTCATATTTTTCTTACCCCCAAGACCTTTGTCATTTCCGTGTTTTCATTATTTTTGCAAATTAATTTTTATTAAATAATCTCTTAAAGTGTGCTAGGTTAAATCAAGCCTTGCTGATTAAATATAACTTCTCTGAAGCTTTTTGTTGGTGGTTGTGCTAATTGTATTATAGACTGTTCTTTTATACTGCCTCCCAGCTCTTTAGGCGTCAGAGTTTGTCAACAGTGCTACAGTGATATTCTTCATATTATTGTGGGTTGGAGCATCAAAATTTTAGTACAGAACCAGACAACCTGTGACAAAGTGGTATTATCAAGGGCTCAGAGATCATCTCCATTTTCTGCGACTGAAAGACTTGTAAAATTATTGTTTGAATTGCAAGTTAAAAATACAGCTTCCTAAAACCTCTATGTTTGTTAAACCAAACAAAATCAGTCTAATGCAGTCAGTAACATTATTCGTCATGGCTTAATGGGTTTGGCTTGTATCTCACTGCAGAAATTAGATGCAATTATTTGAAAAGGTTGCTTCACCATGACTTAAAGTCATCCTATCCTACCACAAAAATTAGGGTTAGACTGTAGCAGTGAGCCTTTTTCTTTTTTTAGGGTACTTTTCCTTCCCTTTAACAATTCTTCCTGAAGTGGAATGTATATTTTCTTTCCATTTGCATGTTCTTTGCACTCCCCTCAGCTCTTCCTACTTAGCTGCTTCTTTCTACATCATTTTAGTCTATTGCAAGCTGTTCAGTTTCCAACCTTAGGAGAACAAATATATTTTTATCTGTTCTTTATAATATTTCTGCTTCTTTCTGATATAATTTGACTTTATAATTGGGGTTTTTTAGAACCTGGACAAAAAATTGTGCTAAATTATTTATGATATGTCTAAGCAATCATATTCTGTTGCATTTTATAGAAGTGATTACTTCACTAGTAAATCATTCTTGCTTTATATCAGATGCTTTGAATCAGATTTGTCATAACTGTAAAAAAAATCATTGCTTTCTCCATCTAGATTGTCATTGCAAACAAACAAGCTGAAGCTATAGAAAGTGTAGATGGCTTTGGCTTGATTTTGCTTTCATTTATTCCATTAAAATCAATGGAGTTGTACCAATGTAAGCCTAATGTAGGAAAGAATCAATTTCTGTGTACCTATAAAAATCTACATGATAGATATGTATAGATAGCTGTGTAAAAAATATAGATATGATGTTAATTTGCAAATACCAAAGAAAGCATAGAAAGAGATATATTTTATATACAAACAGGTTCAATTGCATGCAAATAACATGCATATTATTCATCCCAGTGAAATGCAGTCTGGTTTATTTCAGAAAAAAGAATATGATAGTGGTCTAATAAACTCTATGCAAAGTCATGCATTAATCTTAAATTATCAAGATAAAATCTACAGCCTCTTAAAAAAATACCTAGCATATATCTGAAACGAAAACGAGAATGTTACTTAGGCTCATTAATATAATTTGGTGAATAGTCCCCTTGTTAATACAACCTCTTTTTTCTTTCTTTTTTATTGCTTAATAGAGAAGAAAATCACGTTATTCGGACCTTGACTTTGAAGTAAGTTTTACTGAATTATTCCTGACTATTAAAGGTATTTCCCTAAAAGTAAAAATGAAGTCTTCAGCGTAGTAGATGTCATAGGGTTGTTCAATTGGTACTGTACAGAACACAATGAACAATTCATTAAAACTACTTTGGTGCAACTTGTTTGTAAAATAGTCTGAGATCAAGCTGTCATATTGCAATATTAACCATCATGGTTTCAGTTCTTAAATTTTCTGCCTCTTCATTTTCATCTGGGTTTTTTTTGTTTTGGTTTGGTTTTGGTTTTGGTTTGGTTTGGTTTTTGCTGGCTATCTCTCTATTGAAGTGTGACACTTCTGTAGGACAGGTCATGCTGCAGAAGGTGGCTTTGTTCAGGAGATTCTTAATCATTTGTTCTATCTCTTTTTCCTCAATACTTATTTACTGGCATATGAGTTCAAAATGCAAATAGTGATTATAAATGTGTCAAATTTTGAACTATGAAGTCTTGCCATCATCTAAGCTTATCGATCACATGCTATATAAAGAAATCAAGCTCAAGTAAGATTCTTCAGGTCAGACATCCACAGTTTCAGACATAAGCCCTGCTGAGTGAGAAAGTTTCATTGTGTTAGTTAATGACCCTGTTGTTCTATCTCAGTAAGTATGATTAAGTCCCTTAGATTTTAGTTTATTTCACTTTTTTCCTCTCTACTCTCTACCAGAAGAATACAGGTATTAGTTTTCAAGGGCATGTTAATTATTTATTTGGGGGGTTTGCACAGGTTGTCTGTTCATATGTATTAATACTTTGATATAAATTATGGGTGTCTCCAGAGAAGCTGATCATAGTTGCATGGAGCCTACAGATCTCGGGCTAAACTTTACTATCCAATGATCAGTAGATATCAACCATAACTTTAAAAATTACTCTGTCTGTTTGCATGTACAAAGGCACATTTTATTATTATTATTTGGGCTGTAAGCACTACGAATGTAATTTTAGATTTTAAATTCTAGTCCATATAAGAGAAAGAGGGAGAACTAGCAAAATGCGGTCATAGCAGTGGTAATAGAAGCCTTGTAATGAGAGGAGGGTTTGCTTTGGTGACCTGCTTTTGCTGACCAATGCTGAAATGCTGACCATCCATGTCTGATTGTGGCTTATTGGTAGTCTACCATCACATCTGAAACTCTTATGTAATTTTCCCCAAGAGACTGTAGCTACTTTAAGCCAACATGCAACATCTCAAGTAATACACAGAAAGTTTAAGGAAAATAAAATTAAAAGCTTACCCTAAATATGCTATAGGATAAATGCATAGAAATGAAGAAGAAAAACATGAATCAAAAACAAAAATCTGAGATGCAAGCAATTCTAAAGTCAAACTAAGCAATGTGAACAGAAGTTTTATGATTATAGTGATATAAGGAATTCTGAATTTTACTGTTCTTTATTGAAAGGTAAGTATACTGTGCTATTGACTATGAGAATATTCTTTGTGGTAACAGATACTAAAACATTTTTCCTATCACTCAGGACAGCGTAATCCAACATGAAATAAGCACTATGTAGTGCATATTCTACTCTTTCTTGCGTTGCTTGCACTGTTGTTGCTTCGTGGACTAATAATTTTAGAAGTATGATTATAATGCAGGAAAATGCATTTGTTTGTAAAAAGAGAAGGATGGGGCCATTGGGAGTGACTGCTGGGGAATTAAGAGTGGCAATGATATTATGCCAGTTGCTGCTGTGTTTTAGAAGTACTGACTTGGACTAAATCTATCTCGCCTCCGTGTTTTATGGGTCCTCTGATTAAGTCTGTGGGCTTTCCTGTGTTCTTTACACATAGCCTGGTTGTCTCTCTGAGGGAAAGTGAAATAAAAAAGCTACAAAATGTTTAAATAGCCACATACTGAGGAAGGGAATTGAGAGTGTGTTGTATGGCCAAAATACTGCTATACTGACACTTCAAAGCAGCTTTATCGCAAAATAGAATGGAACCTGGAGGTAAGGTCAAGCTAGAGTAATTGGCCATACTACTTTAATGTTTAACACTTTCTCTGCTTTGCCTCTGATCAGTGCCAGCTGGCACTCTCTGAGATAACATCCTTCCACAGTTCTGAGGACAACATATGCTGTGGATGTGGTTCTGAAGATAGCGAATGCTAAGTATACAGTATGGAAAAGACTGTGTCAAGCTTGGCTCTCTCCATCCTTTTTCAACACTCAGCAGTCTCTACAGCCTCAACCTCTCACACATCTTTCTACATCCATACGAGACAAACCCTCAGGCTACACCAATCTTACTAAATTAGACATTTGGAGAAATATTCCTGGCTGCCAATATGCCAGGTTTTACATGGAGGAAATTCTAGAATGATCTTCATTGTCTTTATTCTGGACCACAGTTGTCTTTCTAAACAGTTCCTGTAATGTGCTTAGGGAACCAGTGCAACCTACGTACTGTTCAAACTAGACAATTTGGTTTTAATCTTCTTATTTTGGAGACGAAGAGAATTTAGTGGCATTCACTGAGAACATTCCATGCTAGTTGGAGCCAGAGAATAGTCTTGGACATGTTTGACTTTACTACTGTAGAGTCACAGTTTCATAGTTAAAATAAAATATAAACAAAAATAAATACTGTGCTAGTGTGCTGTAGTACAACACTCAACTTAATATAGACAATCTGAGGTAAAAACTAAGAAATCCAAAGAAGCCATTTCTTTCTGAAGGCCACAGATAAAACTCAAAGCCAGCTGCTATGTAGTATGAACACAGGCAGACTACAACTGTACTCAAGACCATAAAATGCTCTCTTTCTCTGTTATCTTCAATATATGTAGAAATACAGATTCAGTTTTAAGGCCCTTTGCAATGCACTATAAATAATAAAAGTCGTGTAACTCTGCTGGGTTGTGTTATGAAAAACTTATGTCTCCAGTCAAAGCAAATGGAGAGAGAAAAAGATGACATCCAAACTGAACAGCGCTTCTTGCAGATCCTAAGCTGGTAAAAGAGGAAGCTACCAAAAACAACTGGGCCTGTATCTTGTTTTCTCTTTTTAAATAGTTTACCATTGCATTCTTAAATTATCTCTTTATGTGAGAAAAAAAAAAAAAAAAAGACATGTGCCATACTGGGTTTAGTCTGTAGGCACATTGTATTCCTGCTACATAATAATATTATTATATTTTGCAAAACACTAATATAGTTGAACTTCAAAGTTTGCTAAAGTGAACAGTCAACATGCAACTGCTTTGCAGCTATTTTGTTGCTATTATGAAGGATTAGTTTAGACTTATATACGCAGTCCAGTATCCAAAACTTGACCAATATGGGGCAGTCTGGATTTTTTGGATACTTGCTTCTTCTGCCTGTGGTAACCCCAGTGAAGTACCCTCCAACCCCAGACATTATTTTCTGTTTTTTCCTAAAGCTGGAGAAGTAGCTCTTTCATGAAGTCTTAGCACTAATACTTAGCAGTCAAAACAAATAAAATTCATTCCAAGAATGTTGAAAAGAAATACAGATGCTGTGGAAAATCCCAGGAGGGCTTTATAATAGGTGTGTACTGACACTTAAAAAAACATATAGGAGAGTTGAACTGTAAAATTGGCATGTATTTTGAGGATTCAAGATTATAATTACCATTATATTCTACAAGATCCTGGATTTCCCCTACCATCCCCTTTCTGTGAGGCATTCATAGGATCTGTTATGGTAATAACATCTATGCCAAATAATATAGAAAAGTGCTTTATTGCCCTGCTCCACAGGATTCAAGTAATCTGTGGCTCTTTTTGTGACCCACTCATGAGAGAGAGCAAGTGTGAATATCAGAATGCCTTATTTCCTTTCCACAAAGGAGCAGACTCTCACCAGCAACAACGATCATTAATGGCCAGATCTACATTCTTTTAGAATTTTGTTGGCAATAGCTGTTTATTGTAACAACATTACAAACTCACACAACAGTTCTAAAATCATTCTCTTCCAAACCTGAAGACATCTCCTGAAGATAAAGGTGAAAATAAATATGCCTTCAAGGAAAAATCCTTTCCTGTTCCTAAATTTGGCAGCTGATCCTACCTATAACATCTTGAAAACACAGCAGGTTTCCATTGTAGGGCTGGGAAGGCATTCCTCCATCTGTTCTTTTCTCTTAGCTGTTTTATATAATATTTCAGAGAGAGCATTTTTACCTGTGACAATACATAAAATCTCCAAGTCAAATTGAAGAATAATTATTATTATTACTGTTATTCATAATATTGACCACAAATCTCCATGAGGGTATTTGTGCTTGAGCTAGAGTTCAGCTAAAACCCTGTCATAAATGAAAAAAGAGAGCTCTGTACAGATTCATGTTTAAGTCCGTCCCTTCTTGATCATAGCAATTCACACACTGAATCCTCTTCTGAAAGTGGATGCGCATCACTAAGGCTTAGTCTTTCAAAACACATATCTGATGTTACTTGTGAGTGGGCACAGAAACGTGGAAGGGCTGTCAGTTCAGTCTGACCTCCTTACAGGTGTGTGGCACAAGAGTTATAAAACCTGCAGGAAAAAATACGAGATGTGTGTCTATGGTCTAACTCATTTTGCTAACTCAGGTGCTTCTGTAGGAGTACGTCATTAATGGACAGACCCCCAGGTGCACCTAAAGGAAGTGTGCTTTCAAAGGACAGCATTAGAAGCATCTTTACATTCTGTTCTGGTTCTGATGCTACAATAATTATCCTAGTATATATTGGTCTAGATCTCTAGCTCTGTATTGATAAAACTTAGGCATTTCTGATATTAGTAAAGCTGCATTTTTCACAAAAACCATGTAACAGAGAAAACAGATTAAACCCCTACAAATACTTTGTGAGTTTTCTCATAATGGAGTAGTTACACAATAGAGCGTATTTTCTAGAAAGGAGATAAGATGGTGCTTTCTAACAAGGAATTTGAAAGGAACCTAGAAGAGTTAAAGGAAAATTAAGTTACTGCACCTTCAGTTCAGATCATTCTTCATAAGGAGTGGGGAGAGTTGGGTTTCAGTGGGTAGGAATTATGGAATGAAAGCCAGGAATACATGAAGAAACCAAAAGATCCATAGGTACATGTGCGTACAAGTCATTCTGCTATTAAGAATAAAATTTAAAGCCTTTTTCTAGCAGACTTCCCACTGCAAGTTTTTAATTTCTCCTCCCACCTGCTTCTCCTTACGAATAATGTAATGAACTGAGTAAGACATTTGCATTATTCATATTTGCTATTTAACAAATTCTTGGGTACACGATTCAGAAAAATATCATAAAGCAGCATTCTCTATATTCCTAGCCTTCTATTAAAAAGTTTTTAACTGGAGACACTTGTTTCACTGTCATAGCCTATTTCCTGCTTTTAGCACTGTACATTAATGAACCAAATCCATTTTATCCCCATGAGCATGTCTCCTTATTTCAGCCAATAATAATCTCTGAGGCAGAACCTTTCTTTTTTCAGTTCTGTGTATATGAAATTTGCTACATATCCAAGCCTACCATAACAGCAATAGCTCAAAAGAATCCCTAGGAAGTCACTTAAGTGAAATTCCCCTCATAAATTTAGATCAGCTATCTTTAGTTAAATTACATTTTGCAAAGTGTTCTCCACCAAATCCTGCAAAATTGTTTCTGTTATTCACTCCACAACTCTTGTTAATAGGTCTTTAATTGCTGCTGTATCTCATGTCTCTTTTGTGAATAATGTAGCCATTTTCTGTTCTCAGAAGTGAAAGAAGTTCTGAAGTTACGGTGTAACTATATTAAAGATAATATGGCTATTACAGCATAGCTGTAGAAATGCATGGCCAAGACAGCAGACACATTTCATGAAATTTATAAACACAGAATGCAAATAAAAGATAAAATTTAAAATGGGTGTTGGTAAAGCATTACTTGAGGGTCAGCTACTGCCATTCCATATTAAAAGGTAGCAACCCAGACTTGGCAGAAGCGTTACTTGCTGGGAAGAGCACAGGCACTGTGGAAATTTGCAGGGTTTGTCATGTACAATGCCAGGGAAAAATCAGGCTTGACAATGAGTGGACATTCATAGAGACTGGTGTCCTGCATCTTTTCTGTCAATATTATTGGCTAATGCCCTGGCCATCTCAAGTTTAAGCAGTTATGAAAGCTTAAGAAAAGCCAAGCTAAACCCATCTGCTGTTAGACTGAGGTGGCACACATCCTCAGTCCCTCCTGTCTTCTGTCCAACCAGAACACAGAACCATGAGATTGCTTGAACAGTAAGCAGCCTTCAGCTTTGCTCCAAAGGCTGATCTGAATCCATAGCTGAGTGTGAACTTGTTTGAAAACAACTTACATAGTATGCTTGACAGTTGTAGGCTTGAAAACTGGCTTCACTTTCTATGTAGCCGTCAATGCAGATGCATGGCTGAGGACTCCTCCAACTGCGGGCACTGTCTGGAGTCCCCACCTCTTGCATATGGGTGCCATATAATTACTTTCTGTGGAAAAGTGCCTTGTGTATGGGCTAGAAGGAGGGTGGATCCCAATTGGCCAGACCATGAAAAAGAAATCAAGTAATATTGAAAAACTCTGCTATTTCAACTGCATTTTACAGTGATTTGAATGACAGATGATGTCATAAAAAGACATAACATTTTGGGCTTTTCCATTTTGGACCAGGATGTCCAAGTTCAGTGCTCTCGTAAAAATTATTCCCATGGGAGCCATTACTAACTTCTGTTGTATTCCTATAGAAATTAAAAACTAAGCATCCATGCTGAAAACAAAAATTCTAGAAAATATTTCTAATGTGCAAGAGAAATATCCATCTGAGAAACTGCCATCACTTTCAAAATACATCTAGGCTAGCACAAACCCAGCATCCCTTAGTTTCAACAACCCAATAAATGTGAGGTAAAAACAGCCTCTTGTGTACAGGAAGAGCATTAAACAGAGAAGAGAGAAGGCTTGGTGCAATTCGCTTCCATTGTTTGAGTCTACTGGGAAAAGATGGCCCTGCCAAACTCAATTTACTTTATTATGCTGGGGAAAATAATGTTTCCCTTTAAAAAGCCCAGATTCAATTATAAATATAAGCAATTATGTTTCATTTTGCAGAAGGTCATGCATACAAGAAAGAGGCACATGGAATTGTTTCAAGAGTTAAATCAGAAATTTCAGACACTGGACAGATTTCGGGATGTACCAAAATCAGGCAGTATGGTAAGTTTTCCTTCTTAGATATTTAAAATATGATGTATCCTTGACAAGAGTGCCTTGAATCCAGTGTATTTCCCAAGAAGACCTTACTCTGTGCTACCTTTATATAGCCTCAGAAAATAGAACAAAGGATATTTTCAGTAATCTAACCTATGGCTACACTCATTAAGTAACTAGACCACAACTAGCTGACTGACATCATTATAGATGACAAGTAATTGAACTGTAGGGAACACATTTAAAATCTGTATGTACCTACCAAGTCTACAGGACTTTGTATAGAGAAAGCAGCTCACTAATGTAATTTGGCCAATAGGGCTTTTCCTCTAGCTGACAAGCAGATATTAAATTAGCTACTATAAACAAGTCCAGCTAGATTTACCTGTGCATGAGATGGTCCAGAAAGCACACAGGGTCTCTGCAAAGCTGCATCTTTTCCATAATAGGTTTATAAATATTTACCATAGGAAAAGCAAAAATTAAATTCATCCTGAGTTGACTCTGCTATCATCATAACTCAAATTTGTACACACTCATACACACGAGCATAGCACCCTGACTACATCTGATAATGAGAGCAAGGAAATAATTGATTCTACCTAATTAAAACTGCTGATTTAGTGTGACATTTGTTAGCTGTAATATTATCATTAATAATAAATTTATATATAATTTTATAACGTGAAAATTTTATATTGAATGGAACTGAGCTAGAATCATTGTATTCTATAACTTTTTCAGAAGAGCTGCTCTCAGACATGAAGAAGAGGTATTAAGCAGATGTGAGGCCAATGGATATACATCATTTACATCATCTTAATCCAGCAGAAATTTGGCCCTGATTCCTTGATGAACCTTTAGCTGTGATATGTGTTATTTTGAACCCAGTTCTCACTCACTCCCCCTACTGACATCTAAAGTCTGTATTTGCCTCCCTATTTGAGATTTGCCATCCATGTAAAGCTTGAATTAATTCAAAATCTCAAAGGGAATCTCAGTGGAAGAGCTGTGTTTACTCTGTCTCACATCAGCACTCTGTTCTTGAAAGGTCTGCTAATAAAAGCTGTCTAGAGGAATGATCTATCTGTAAGAGTCAGAGAGTGATCCAGGTACCTAAATATAGGCATCTTAGGCTATTTTAGATGGCCTCAAGTGTCTTAATCTGCATTATGATACAGGCAGTGATGATACAGGAGACTTATACCGCTCATGAAAAATCGAGATCCAGCAGAAAATTCAAAGGCATCTAAAATGGAGTAAAAATTATAGGTTTTGGCAACTAAGTCCCACCCAGCATTTTACAGCAGAAATCACTAATTAAATTAGTCGTAGTCCATGGTGTCTTTTACTTTATAAAACTTAGCATTCAAAAAAAAAAAAAATCATTCCGTTGAAAATAAACAGCTTTCAGCTTATTAATCCTGATATACATGAGCTCATCTGCCTGTAAAGCAAGGTGACTCTCCCAACATTTTCAAGGACTAGGTTTCAGTGGTTCTGTCATGCACCTGCCGCAATTTAAAATCCAGCTAGCAATCTCTGTTTCAAACCACTCTGTATTTCAGGCAGCAAGCTCTTCTCAATTACCTTTCCCTTCTCTTCTCCCCCTTTTCTAGACAACTGCTATTAAAGAGATGGCTATTGGTACTGGATCACTCTCCCATTCCTCACATACGTTGGCTCTTGCAAAAGAAAGGGCTTAGCTGGCAGCTCAGGTGAGGAGCCTGCCAAAGTGTTGATTGTTCACAGAGACAGTCACAAGGGTGCTGAACACTTGCCAGCCTGGCTCCCTGCAAATCCATTTCCCCTCTCTGCCTTTTGTGTCTCATGAGACCACGTTAACGATCAGCCTTATAAGTGGAAAACACCTTAGTTCGTCCTTGGTTTTAATTCTTCTTTCTTTGGTCTTCAGGAGAACTCAGCACCAAACAAGGCTCCATGGGAGAGTTTCAAAACCACAGGCGACTACCAACACTATACAACAATAAATGTATTAGACACAGAGGCAAAAGATGCTTTAGAACTCAGACCAGCAGAATGGGAGAAGTGTCTGAACTTACCTTTAGATGTGCAAGAAGGTGACTTTCAAACAGAAGTTTAACAAAAACAAACTGAACAAAACAAAAATAATTCATTGCACTGACAATAAAGAGACTTTGGGAAGCCTGACGCTCCTGTCTGAACATTGTGACTACTTTATGTCAGGCTCATCCTGTGCCAAATGTCAGTGGTTTTTTTCGTACAGTATATTCCCACTAGTGCAGCTAGTGGAGAACCAGGTGTACAATTCTTACCATCGTGTGTTGTAAGTACCCGTGGAATGGATTTGTAAGGTAATCTTTATAGATAAACCTCAAGCAACGATTCATGTTGTAACAGCTTCAGTTGGTTTAGTTTTCAAAAAACTTCACCATGAAGCACAATGTATATATTTATGCAGTTTTTAAAGTTTATAACAGTCTGTATGGCCATTACTACACTTTTTACTTTATAATATAAAAGCAAGGGTTTTGTCATTAAATGAATGTCTGTTGAGCTACATTCTTCATTGCTTTAAATGCAATAAAGTAATAATCTCACTTTTATATGAATAATATATTTCACATCTTTATTATTGCAGTTTTCTCTGGAAAGCTCAGAGTAGCTTTCTCTGCTGCAGCTGTGTATAAAATATTTAAAATGTTGTATGGTGTAAATAAACCTTTGTCTACATATCAGTTTCTTAGTGTATTTTATTCTGTATTTGTTTATCTTAAATTTGCATATTTATGAAGTTTTATTTAAAAACACACATATTGAATATGTATTTGGAGTTTTAATAGTATGTTGTTCTAACTCCTGCAAGGAGTTTCAGAAGTGTATGAATAGGTTTATATAGCCATTCCTTATTTTCTTACATATTGTTTTGTGACAATGTACCATGTAAATTGGGCTTGTCAGAATACCGTTACAAGTGTTCTGTTCTACAAGAATTTTTATCTTGTTGCAGAAAGACAAATAATGGAAAAGAAGTTCTAAAACACAGCACCCACAGAAAATGTTGATTTAGAATCATTACATCTTCTGCATGGCCTTGTTTCTGTATAACGAAAAAGACTGTAAAGATAAAAAATTCTGAATTATTTTAGACAAAAAAAAAAAGTGTGTTTCATATTATAAATCAAGAGCAGAGCATGATTTATGTTGAAAATACAGTTAAACAATTAGGAATGGAAAGAGTAAATCCTCCTTTCCATGCTTAGAACAAGATGCAGATCTTCAAAACATTACCTCTTCTACAGTATAGCTGGGGGGGGGGGGGGGGGGGAGGGATGAAATG
>JANRGW010027072.1:0-17426 GCA_024733675.1 Psilopsiagon aymara | reverse complement strand
TTGGTGGGTGGTGAGCGGTTGTATTCTCTTCCCTTGCTGTTTCCCTTGTCATTATTATTGGTGGTAGCAGCAGTGGTTTGTGTTATACCTTAGTTACTCGGCTGTTCTTGTCTCAACCCATGGGAGTTACATTCATTCGATCCTCCTCCCAATCCCTCTGGGAGTGGGGGGAGAAGGGGGGGAGTGAGCTAACAACTGTGTGGCTGGGCTTAAACCACGACTACAGCAAAGCCAAATTGGTCTAGTAGCTTGCACTTCCTTTCTAGCAGTTCTCACTGCTTTGCACTAATTGTCAGAGCCAGACTGAAAACTGTAGCTAGGAAATCCAGAGTGAACATTGCTGTGGGGCCAGGACCTTGGTTTCATGACTCACCCCTTTGGCGAAGCACAGACCTAAGAGGACTCATTCTGAGGTGGCCCCATGTAGACAAAATATAAATCCTGTTTCCACTTCTTGTAGGAACGGGGGAAGTGGATCTGCCCCCAGATGGACTGTGAAACTGGGGCAGGACGTTGCAGTATCCTTTTTCCTCTACGTTTGCCTCTGCTCCTACGCTTGTCCTTCCTTAAGGACCCTTCTAACCTTTCAAATGGTGAAGGCAAGTGGCTTCCTGTCCTGCATGTTTACGGAGTGAACTGGTGCAGGCTGGGTTTGAGGGGAGCTGTAGATTTCCTGGCAGTCCGTCAGCCCTTGGTGTCCTGGACCTCTATGCAAACAATCCAAGTGTTTGCTGTGTCTTTTGTAACCCACCAGTGTCCATTTACTGTACAACGATTTCATGCATTTTCTTAGAATCTTAGAGAACTGAATTTCTATCTTCTTAACTGGTGATATCTTAGATGCTGAGGCATAAAGCAAGCTATACCTCAGGATCAGAGATTATTTGTGGTCACAAAGGATAAATCAGGACCCTCTTACCATCTTGGCTGTTGAGGGTAAGTTTATGGCCTAATTTTGCTCCCTGTAGATAAGTACAAATGCTTTGCAGTGGAAAAGGAGTGAGGCCTGCCTTGCTAACACTGTTAGTAACCTGACAATCTGTTGGTTCATTATGGGATTGAACTCTTGTGGGAGCAGCCCTGTGTCTCACAGTAGAGCTGACACACTGTCCAGTGCAGCTGATTTGCCATGGACAGTCTTCAGATGTTGAAATCTCAGACTTTCTAAGCACGGGGCTGCTATGCATGGGCACACTTCCTGCTAATCCTGAGGCATAAACACTCAGTGGCTCCAGACGCTTGAAGAAATAAACACACTGACTTAGTATTAATATTTCATCACAACACACTAAAGTTAAACCTCACTGATCCACAGTGACCTCCAACCACTCAAGAAAATGTTGGTGTTTTGTTTGGGTTTTTTTAAATAATTTAACTTTTTATGGGGGAAAAATAAGAGGAAATGGTCTCCTGCATGACAGGCTTAGCATGGATAAACAGAGCTGCCTCAGCTGGGGCAAAGCTCCTCATGTGAGAGAAGTTGCTTTGGAAAAGCTTGTAAGTTCAAGGAGGACAATGGAACAGCTTTGCTTGTTGTCTGCCAGGTCAGGTAAACCAGACATACCTTTAGCGCTCTGGAGTAAGAGAGTTCACAGCAGCAGCTCCTGTACATATTACCTGATAGTCACTGCTGGAATGCAGTGTAGCCCTGAAAAGATACATGCTTCACATTGCTGCCACCAAAAAGCCCTGCAATCTAGTCTGTGGCTTGTCATCTTATCTCTGAAGTCTCCTGTAAGCTAAAGGCAGTTATAACCATAAGAAAGTTTTTCCCAACTGATTCCCAAAGAGTTTCCAAACAGCATTATTTGAACTGCATGTTAATGACCTGATCTTAGACACACTGCATGTGGTAGGTGATTCTCTGTGGAATGCTGATGATGGTCAAGTCAGGATTTGCCATGAGGCCAGCAGGAAATCCTCCCTGAGCTCTTTCTGCAGAAGAGGCTCACAGGCTGTGCAGAGAAGTACAGTCCACAGCCAGGGTTAGGAGGCTGATACCTGATCTTAGACACTCACTTCAGAGTTTCTGGGCAGTTGTTAACATGGCTCCTAAAGCTCAGGACTAAAAGTTGTCATCTTGTCTACAGATTAAGCTGGTGGCACATAACTTGAAACTATTCCGTGTGACTCAGCGTGTTACTTTATATGCTCTCTAGCTAGACTGGGCTTCCCCCCCTTTTTCTTTATTTCTTTGGTAATATAAAGCAGTTTAATTAATCTAAGAGAGCTCCCCCCCCCCCTTGTTTTGAGTTGCTGTGTGTAAGTCAAGTCTGAAAGAATTACTTAATTTTCCTTCCTTTGCAGTGTCTGTTCTCTTATTTCATTTGATTTGAATTAGTGCTAAGCACCCTGGAATCTTCACGTGAAGGGTGTTACCTGTGATGTTGTCTGTTCGTTGAAACGTGGAAAAAAACAGGTTAATGATTCCTTTAGGGCTGATTTGGAGGCAGTCAACCCCAATGACCACACGAGGCAGTGGAGAGCATCAGTAAAAGGATGTGAAGGGGAACATTAGCCACGCTTTAGCAGCTATAGCTGCTCCAGTGTTTTATCAGATTTACAAAGGCCCCTGTAAAATATAGTGGGGGAAAATGTAAAGACTCAAGTGCAATTTCGACAGTAGCATTCTGATATACTCGGGATCAGCTGGTTTTGATCATAGCACAGTTTGGTGCAGGAGCACCACTTGTGCATTGTGAATGAGGATTGGAGGAAGCATAAAGCAGCTGTGCTTCTATATTTGCTCACTCTCCGTATTCAAACCTTGGCTTGAGAGCTCAAAGGAAATGAGATGTGTTTTGCATATCCCAGTTGCAATTAATGGAAGCACCTACTAATCTGCTGGTACTATTGCTGACCATTTCAGGATCCGATTCCTTCATCAGAAAATGAAAACATTTTTTAAAGAGGAATGGACTTGTTTGTTGGTGTGTGTGTGTTGTGAAGATTCAAAAGGCATCAGTGAAAAGGCAGATTTACACAAAAATTCTCATGCGAGTTTCATTCTCCTGGCCAGAAGAACCTGATGTTATCCATAAAATGCCTGTTACAAACTGATCTCTGAGGTTATTTTGTAGACTTATTCACTTTCACTATCTTTGGAAATGCCTATAACAGCACATATCCTGATGGCATTCAAAGGAAAAGGCATTCCCTTGTATCAGTAGTGATAGGTTTGTTAAAGTATGGTTCTTTGTCTGAGAATTCAAATGTAAAACGATGCCAATGGTCCTGAATAACAGAGGGAGGGGAAGACCTTGAAATGTGAGGTTTTGGTGTTGAGAACTTGGAATAAATCAGGGTCATTCATGGAAATTGCTACTAAATCCTAAACTATCCTGCATCTTCTGATCCAAATGTTTGTTTAGTAAGGCTGCAGTACAAGAAATAAATCCTGAATTACACTGACTGTATGTATGCCCCCACCTCCCTCCCAGTTTTAGCATCCATCTGGGAATCAGATCTTCATTTTCCTCCCTCATTTTCTGCCTTCTTATTTCAGGGCTTAAATAATCAGGTAGATCTGCAGAAATCTGAGTTCAGTATGTGCTGATTAATAATTTGAGGTGAAAAATGGGTATCAAATGTTGAGCAAAAAATCTGCAGGGGATTTGGAAGCCTGTTCTGTGTTAGGGAAGCAGGTGCTGAATGCTTCCTGAGATCTTCTGGAAGAGCCTGCCCCTTTCCACACCACCCAAGAGCTCAGAAACATCATTTCTCTCATCTACCAGAATGGGGAGCACTGCTTTGTGGTGTTGAGCTGAATGCAGTTCAAGTGGCTGTGAGGAGAGTTTTTCTGTCCTCATCCTGGGCCACGCTCCTTCCATCAGGGCTAAACAGGAGGTTTGCTCACATACGCTCACTTTCCTTTGTAAACACAAACCCCCTTACACAAATAGTGGACAGGCCTTTTTTTCCCCCCCTTCTGTTTATTAGAAGGGCTTGGCTAATCCCTGTGTTTACCCGAAGAGGGGTGTGTCAGCCTACAAACCAAGGGAGTTAATGAAACTCATCTGTTCTCTATTTTCCAGTAGGATTGAAGGGAGGGGGGAAAGCCCAACCACCCTTCAGTGTGACCCAGAAATATGACTAACAGTGGTGTTTGCAGGCAGAGGCTCAAAAAGGAGCAGTGGGTGGGAGGAGGTGAAGTGGCTGAATGGGAGAAATGAAGGGAAATATTCCCCCTTCAATTAGAGTAATTAAAAAGTAGTAAAAATAAACCACCCAAAAGAGAGTGTGGTCTGGCCAAAACAAAGTTTGAATGTACACTTATGGTTTAAAGAGTCTGCCGGAGGCCACCACCATGTGTTGCCACAGCTCTCTTTTGTCTGCCTCTGACATGAACCAAATACCAGGCCAGAGATTAGGATGGGGGCATGCCAGCAGGCTGAGCATGGCGTTCACTGGAGCAGGCCTGCCAAACACCAGCACTGTGGCTTTCAGTGGTCCAGCTTTCTGTGTGCAGCCAAAATTTAGAACAGTGAGAAGCTGCTGTAGCACTGAACTGGTCCATAAAGGGAATTAAAGCCCCTCTGAGAAAGTGATAAATGTGGACTTGTTGGGGAGGGTCCAGAGAAGGGCCACAAAAATGGTCAAATTGATGGAGCATCTTCCTTTGGGGAAGGGCTGAGAGAACTGGGCTTGTTCAGCCTGGGGAAGTCTTCAGGAAGACCAATGTCTGCAATAATGCAGCCTTTCAGTTCTTACAAGGGGCCCATAAAAAAGATAGGCAGAGACTTTTCAACAGGGTCTGTTGTGATAGGATGAAAGGTGATGGGTTTAAACTGAAAGAGGGAGATTCAGGCTGGATGTGAGGAAGAAATTTTGTGCAATGAGGATGATAAAACACTGTCACAGGGTGCCGAGAGAGGTGGTGTATGCCCCATCCCTGCAGACATTCCAGGCCAGGATGGATGCTGTTCTGAGCAACCTGGCCTAGTTGAAGATGTCCCTGCTCATTGCAGGGGGTTGGACTAGATGAGCTTTGAAGGTCCCTTCCAACCTAAACTGTTCCATGATTCTCTGACAAAGTGTCTGCCGCTGTCTATTTTGCTACCACATGCATGTTTTCTCTGGTCTGGTTATCTGTACTTGTTCTTGTTTGGGGTTTTCCAGTTTAGTGCTTTCTGTTTATCTTCTTGGTCTTTAATTCCCTGCAAGGGAGGAATTGGCAGGGTGAAATGTCTGTTTTATTGGTGATTTCTCCCTAGTAATTTGTCAGTACAGATATATTTTGTCCCATGAACTTCACTGAAGGGCAGCAGGAGCCAGTGTGTTGAACTTCTCATTGTGGTACATTTCCTAGAAGCCTTGGTCCTGACTCTGCATGCGTCTTGATTAAATGTGGACAAGTACTTCTGTCAGATTGCATTGTGTTTTAATGATGTGGAAGGAGAAAGCGGCTGAAGAATGAGTTAAGTGACTTCAAATCTGTAACTGGAGATTTAAAATCATGTGGGGAAATATGCTAATTTGAACTTCTGGAGATGCACTAATCCCATCTGCAACCCAGAGACTCCACGGAAAACTGTCGTAGTGGCAGGAATTATTGGCATTTCCAGTAATGGGGTCAGTAGTTGTAGTTCTTGGTTATAATCTCCAAAACACGTAATAAAAAGCATGTCTTTTTGAAGGCTTCTGAACAAAAGAGGACAAAACTGTGACATTTGATCCTCTCAATTTTTAAGGACTAAGATCTAGAATTTTAGTGATATTAAAAGCTTTTTGCACTCTAAACCATTGTAAACTCAGATGGTCAAATCTTTAGCACTTGGCGGAAGTGATTGGTTTCAGTGTGTGGATGGGCGAAGTGCTGGGTTTGCATCTTGTAACATCCCTTTACTTTGATTTTTGGTGATTATCTCTGAATTTGTAGTCATCTGTAACGGGAAAACTCAGATGTTGGGGGAAGAACTGTCTTGGGAGCTGTAGAGCTGGAGTATCTCTGTTATGTACCGTGAATGCTACAAAGCTGTGCAGAGTTTGGTTTCAGTGTGCCAGAGAGGTATTGTTGCTCTGCACATGCTGGGATGGTAACTCCAAGATAGCAGAGTTTGGGACTGATACTAATAGAAAACCCAAATCAGCTTAAGTGTTAAATAAACTCACAAGAATTACTTCTTATTTCCTTGTTTCTTCTTTATCTCCTCTTGTCTGTCTGTTGTCCTGATTAGCCTGTAAATTCATTGGGGCAGGAGCTGCTGGTTTGTAACCCACTGTATAATTCATTTGTAACATGGCTGCATCTGCAACCACACAGATCCATGGCAGCTGTGGTTGTGGTAACTGAACCAAAATACAAGTCAGTAATGAGAAATAAATCTGTTCTACAGTGTCTGTTTGAGAATCACTGCTTTAGATTTAGACGTGTGTGTTTTACAAATAATGAATAAGACCGAGCATGTACATACTCCCCTTTCAGGCCAAGTATTCTGCTATCAAGTGTGTGAAGTGAGGAAGCAGAATGTGCCAGGAAATAAAATATCTAGATACACCACTGTTTTCAGCAGTATCAAATATGGACCTGGAGCCTGCCTTTTCTTAACTGAGATTAGACAACAAGTGTTCCAAGTCCTGATCTTCACAAAGTTCTGCTGTATCATCCCTTAGTAAGCCGAGTTGGTGGGGAACTGCAGTGTCAGGTTTTGATTAAACCTAAATCAGTCCCAGTTGCTGTTCTTGTTTGCTGGGTGAGCTTGTGCTGTCTCCTGCTGCAACCAGAGCTTGAAAACAGCAGCTTTCATTTCTGTGTTGTGTATGAATACGAATAAACTTCTGTAGGACTTTGCAGAAGCACCCAGGTGATCTGCCATACAACTAAACCATCTGTTTTCTGTTGCTCTAGCTGAGAGCTGTTTCAGCAGCAAAGGCCAGTGTTGTGTGGGGCAGCACTAGGTTCTTGCATGCCCATTATGAATGAGCTGAAGCCCTTTTGTCTATGTTCTGGGAAAGCAGGTCGCATTTAACACGTGGGGTGGACTGAAAAGGCAATACCATGGCAGAGTCCATGATGCTCTCTGCTGAGCCAGTTGCAAAAGGTAAAATGTGAGCATGAGATCCATCTCAGTTCTGAAAAACACAGATTAACACTCTCTAGGAAAACTTTTCTGAAGGTTGTCAGTTTAATGCAGTGTCTGTGATACTCTAATTGCTGGTCATTTAAGTAGGAATAGTTAAGTAGGAATAGAAGTTACTTCAAGATACATCATTAGTGTGGTGTCTGTAGGTAAACTGGTGAAATCCACAGAATGAATGAACTTGTGCTGGCTTTTGCTTTCTATTCAGAGGTGACATCTTGCAGCAGGGATGAAATTGTGTTCAGTTTATAACATCAGTGTTGGGTTTTGAGCCAGTTTTCAAGCCTATGAGTAGTCTGGTACATTCCCTGGCACAGAATAGAGGCAAGGATTGGTTACTGTGAGAGAAGAGTGGTACTAGTGCAGATGATAAGGAATCTAAATTAAACCATAAGAGAAGAGAGAAGAGGACACTATAATATTTAAAAATGGCAAACTAAATAATATATAATTTACAGAAAATGACAGGGTACTGCTGGGACTATTTTTAAATCAACAGCAAATTAGAATTCAGACCTCTGATAGGTTTAACAGATGGTCTGGATCTCAGAATCCAAAACCCACACACTTCATTTCCCAATATGTTAAGAACAAAATAATGCTGTGCAGCCTTTGTGGAATGTTTCTTGCTCTTCAGCTATGTTGAAGATAACTTTTGACCAAGGAGGACTGAACTGGGAGTGGAAAAATGGGGTAAGCTGGTTCAGTAAGAAAAAACACTACTCTGTAGTGGTGACTGTACAGTCAGTTCTGTTACAGGTTCTGGGCAAGGAAACCAAGAGAATTTGGGAAGTCAAAAGAGTGTGGTTTCTGACTGGTTCCGTGTAGTCTAGTTCACTGTTGTATAGTGAAAACAAATGGGTGCATCCCTGGCCCTCATCCTTCACAGACTGTAGAAAATGTTCTCTCATGTCAGCATTAAACAGAAGTGTTCTAATGTCCACGCAGTCATCCTGAAGACATTGCTGAGGACACCCTCACCGCTTCTCATAGAGGTGGAAGGAAGGTTGGGATTTCCTGAGGAACATCTCTAATTACAAGGGAGATACTGAAGTACTGGAGTTGGGTCCAGAGAGGGGCAATTGAGCTGTTGCAGGGCCTGGACCACAAGTGTGATGAGGAATGGTTGAGGGGCCTAGGGGGCAACCTGGTCTAGTGGAAGGTGTCCGTGCCGATGGGACACACAACCAACCACTCTGTGATTCTATGATTCTGCACTGTGAGGTGCCTCCATAACTAGAAAACTAGAGAGGATTTGTGTCATTTCATATCTGCAAATGAGTTCTGAGATGGTTTTGGTGGTGCTTGCACTGGCAAGTTAGTTCTGCTGTTGTTGATCATGTCCTATAGTCCATAGTAATCTGGAGAGAACACCAGTGAAGATGAGCAAACTGTTAAGCTAAATGAAGGTGGTCACATTGAAGAGCCAAGGTGTTCCGGTGAATCTGGATTTGGTTTTGGAGCTTTTGTCCTTGCTGAAAGCAAGGATTTTGTCCTTCCTTTTCCATCTCTGAAGGAAAGCTTTGCTACTGAAATAACATTCTTGAGTTTCCAACTTTTCCCAAGGATTGAACATTTTTGCTGACATTTTCTTCTCAGGAAAGATTTCTAGGGAAAGTTGAGGTATTTAACTGGCATGCAAGCCTAGCTGATCAGATATTGAATCAGGCAGAACACAGATGTGACCCTAAGTTTCTGGATCTATGGAAAATGGTCTGACCACCAAGTTGTACACTGTTCTTCCTTGTAGCTTTTGAGGAGATATGTGAAGTGTCCTTTTCTACTCTGTATAACTAGCTTTAAAATAATGTATCTGCGTGTGTATATATGTATATATACACATGTATATATGTGCGTATATGTATGCACACATGCATGTATTTCTGTTAATCTGAGTTTTCTGTAGGACAGGGAAACCTTACAGCCCATCTCTTAATTTTTCCTTCTTCTGGCTGCCTGACGCCGTTTTTCTCAACATGAAATTGGGAAGCAGATACATACGTTTGCTATGGAGGAGCAGGGGGTTTGTGTGTTTAGACTTTATGCACTCAGTCATTGAACAGCTGCAAGTTCTCTTTAAATTCTAGCATACACAAGTGGCGCAGGAAGCAGAGGTGCTGTGCTGATCTGGGTGCTGCACACAGTGCAAGCAGCAGCAGCACAGCACACACCTTTCTCAGCTTCCTCCATTACGTGACTTTTCTTCTGCGTCAAAAAAGAATGTTTTGTTCTCAGGTCTCTCATCTTTACCCCTTGACATCTCTGCTCAAAATGCTCCTTATACCCATTGCAGTAACTCCATTTATGGCACCTCCACAGTACTTCACCTATTGCCCTGTGAAGCACTAAGAAATTACGAGTTTCTCAGCAAATCGTATCCGTAAGCCTTCTAGTCCAATATCCCACCTCCATCAGTAGCCAGCCAAGACACTTCAGAAGAAACCCTCCATGACACCCTATAACTGTGGAATCGCATCTTGCACGTGAGGTACTTTTATCTCTGGCAATTAATACCTGGCACATTCCCAACCATATTTTTATCTTTTTGGTGTAACTTATTGTTTTGATTATCAATGCCAGTGACTGTTCCTCTTTGGATCTTTATAAATACTTAATACTATTAAGTATTTATAGTAGGAAGTTTTAATAAATACTATTTTATATGAAGCACCAGCTCCATAACTTGGTTGTTGGCTGCATAGAAAACAGAATTTCCTTTTTTTTTTAATTGGTTTTGAATGTTTTCATTCATTTTTACCTGATGTTCCCTTGTTTCTGTGTTATAAGGATAAACTGGATCATATGCGCCATGCTCTCTGCTGCCCACTCTTCCCAATCTTCTCACTTGATCAAGTCTTGTCACCAATATCATATAGAAGTCTTCCCCTGAATCTAAAACCTTTCCTTGTCCATTCTTGGGCTGCTTATTTCCACTGCATCTGGTTTTGAAATGGAGTGAGAGTGAAAGCAGGCATCCAAGGAAGGGTGTGCCATCAATTTACTGAATGTTATTAATATCACTGTTTGCAGATTGTTTCAAAAATGGACTTATTTTCAGAATTCTGCTGCAGTGGGTGTGTGGGGACAGAATGTGAGTTTGAAATATTCTGAACTTAATTACAGACATGTTTCATTTCTGTATTAACCACCTCTGCTTTGATTGGCACCTTCTCCTGATATCACCAGAAAATTTCATTTACTTTTTCCCAGGGGTGTGCTGGATGCAAAAGGTGGAATGGTAGGAATTAGTCAGAAAATAATTGCAGAGACAAAATATTCCCGTCTCTGCTTGTTGTGATGCAAAACCCCATGGACTGGATCCTTAGCTGGTATGTCATGATTGGCATGAAGCCACTCTACACTAGTGAGTACCTCAGTAATCCTCACTGGCCTGTCACACAAGGGCTGGTGGCTTGGGTTAGTGACAGAAACCTGGCTGCTTTTCCAGCTGGAGGCAATGTGGAATTCATGAAACTCGAGGAGGGTTGTGGCAAGAGTTGCCCTGAGATGTCTGAGTCCATTCCTGCTCTTTGTTGTGTTTTCGTTGGCGTGATGGGTTTGTTTTCCCTCTTTGCCAGGTGCAGAGTTGAATGATGGGTCACGCTCAAAAGCTCTTCTTTCCCAAATCCACCCACACTATATATTTCTGTGTTCCTCACGTTCAGTGACATGTAGCTCTTGGAAATGTGCAACTTGGAAATAATATCTTTGAATCTGAGTGTGCTTGGCCTCATCAAAGATAGATTTTGAACTGGCCAGAAAGGGCAGGAAGAGAAGACTATAGAAAAATAATAGGAACCTTAGATTCCCTTAGAGTAGGACTGAACTAGAGAATTTGATCCAAACCCTACCAATTATGAAGATACAGGCCCAAATAGGAGAGACCATGCTCATGTAGAAAATAAAGATGGGCCATGGTGCCAAATAAAGATATCTGCTGGGACTTCAATAAGATTTTGAATTCCCTACAACTATGTGTCTTGGTCCTGCCGTCCAGTTGTGTGGGCCTGCTCTTGTCTAGCTGCCTTATCCTCCCACATTTAAGGGTTCTTATATAGAATTATAGAATCGTTAATGTTGGATGTATCTGCTGCCAGTGATGCCTTATTGTCTGCAGTCCACAGTTCACTATATCCAGTGAAGTTCCCATCTGGATGCAGCAAACATGTACAATAGTGAGCTGAAGCATGAACAGTCAGTTCTCTACCAATAAATACTTTGGGAATAGAGGAAACTAAAGAGCTGAATGTGTTCTATTTGGTTTATTAAAAATCTGACTTGACTGTCCAAACGTGGGATAGTTCTGTGGTCCCCTACAGGAGCTGATCTTCTCTTTGTGGTTACTTTATACAAGATTGAGTTCACTGATTTTTCAGTATCTTGCCTGGAGTTTGCATTGAAAATATGTTAGAGAAGAAAAGGAGCAACAGTTTCCAAGCTAATGTGGAGAAAACAAATTAAAGACAAAATCCAGAAAATTATGGGGGTAAAAGGAAGACTGGTAGTTTGGGGGATTTCTTAATGTTTGGAATAAGGTTCAGGGCTGTGATGAGTATAAATTGCTACCACTGAGTTGCTACTACCTTTGCCACTGAAGAGGAGAAAAATCAGCAGACATGTAACTGGAAACTGGCTCAAATCCAGTGTGTCCTTATAAAAAAATAAAATGAAATGCAGAAACCACAATTTAAATGATCCTCCATGTGTTGATATTTGGCACATATACTGGTGGCTCCTTTACTTCTGCTTTATCTTCATGGCGACTATCTCTAAATACTGGAAGATGGGAGACAGACTAGGCAGGCTATACTTTATTCAGCAGCATTTATTTATAGCATTAACTATATATCTTAAACTGCTTGAGATTGTCCTATTTCAGCCTTTTTTCTTATAATCTACTTGAAATTAGTCTATTGGGAGTCTTTCAATATTACCCTTTTGCCTGTAGCTCTCTGATTTTGATTATGCATTGCATTGCGGGTGAAATTTGGGTTAAAGATAATTGTAAATATGGTATTGATATTAAATGATGTTTTCCCAACATTGCAATAATGCTTGTTTTGTTTGCTGGAGAGTTTATTACTTTTTGATCAATAGCATGTGAGATTTGTGAGGGAAATTAGCATAGTGAATAACAATTAGGAGAAAAATCAATGGCATTCAGACAAATAAGTGACTTGAAAAAATCCCATAGGCACACATGCACTCACACAGATTCTTTAAAGTGTAATACATCTCATTTTGAATTCCAGAAGAGGAGAGAGCTATTTGGACCAGAACTGAAACTGATGGCAGATAATTGAAGTACTGTGGGGCTATTTGTTGCTATATAGTCTTTCTAATCACTAAAGTGTATGACTGCTTCATTCACTGGCTCTACAAACTTCCTCTGAGTTCTGACAGGGTTTTTTCTGTAGTCCCTACAGTCCTACTTTCTTGAGGTTACCCACACCATGTGTATGTTGTGTCACTTTACCATGTGGAAGGGAAAGGCAAGTGTATTAAGTTACAACTGCCTTACAAGAGTCAGGAGGGCTTCAAGTGAGATAACCCATTGGATAAGTTCAAAATAAATGCAAGTTGTTCTTCTAAAAAGGAAGATTTAAGCTCTGCACCTCTGCCACAGCCTGTTACACATCCTGAAAAGTTCACATGGGCTTCTGGGTTGTTTCGTGAAAGAAAAATCTAGATAGGGCTGTTAGAGTAAAATCCTCCTGGGTCAGGAAGCCTGTGTTCTGGACACACTCAGGGTGTAGAGGGTACTTTGGTTCTCTGTATGCCTTCTCCCACTTGTGGTGCTCTTCCCTGAACCTCTTCCTGACAGACCCATGGCCCAGTGAGTGTTCTTATGTCTTTAGTTTGAGCATATAGCTGGACTCTTCCTCTTCTGGGGTTGGTTGCACCAAGACTGATGTGAGAAGGGAAGTTTGTTCTGTGTGGTGCTGTGAGTTAGTGTGTCTCACTCTTTTGTCTTCTTCTACCTTATGGCAACCATACCATTAGTTGCTTGAGTGTTCTCTTTGAGTTTAGTGCGTAGCTGTGGGAGATGTTGGGGTATCTCTCCAGTAAGAAGGTAGGTCATTTCTGGTTATCAGGACATTGGGACCTTTCAGAGTACAACTTGCATGCCAAATTTTGGTGAGGCCTCTAGAGAGGCCAATGGTAATTACGACCCAGTTGGACTGGACTCTGTTGTGGAGAACTGGGGGATGGGTGGCAGCTTCTCAGAAGTGAAGCATAGCCCTGAGAAGGAAAAGTTATTTCTACCCTGTCTGTAATGGGAAGGATGCTTGAGCTCAGGAAGAAGCAGGATGGCAGGAGACTCAAGGCAGCATCTGTGGGCAGCAGAAGTGCTTGTGACCACTTGGTGATCACCACATGGTGATCACCACATGATGGTGATGTGTAGCATGAAATCCTGCAGAAAGCAGCTTAGAAGTGAGGCTGAAGGCAGTATGAGGGATCTAGCAGGCATTTTTGGATCACAAAAGAAGCTGGAAGACTGAGTGCAAAAGAAGAAGGGGCAAGCCTGTGAACAGTAATCCTGGTGTTTAGTTGGGTGTTCTCAGACGCCCACCGAGTGTCTGTGTTTGGATATGCTGAACTAGACTAACTGAGGCTCTTGGAGAGATGCAGCTGTGCCAGATGTGTTCATTACTAGAAGAATACAGCCATGAGAAAGAGGTGAAGCCCCCCCTTTTCTAAGGGGAAGGAAACTGATTCTGAGGCTGGGAGCCTCCACTTTTTTTGGCTTGAGATTTGTCTGCATGCATGCTACATCTGTCTGAGCACACTCCTCTCCTGCAGTCCTGTTCAGGGATCAATGTTTAGAATAATGGTTCTGCTTTCCTCTGAATTGAGCTGGTTAATAACTATTGCTGGGGAAATCAATCAGCTCTATGATATCTTATTACTTACGCTAATTTAATCACAAGGAATGGGTCATTGCTTCAGTTCAGAGGGCAAAATGAGTTTGTGTGGCTATGAGAGTGTATAGAGAAAGAAGCAGAGGAGGGGAACCTTCATAAACTGGCACACAAATGGCAAAAATGGCATGGATTCTCCCAGGGCTGTAGGATGGATGATAGAAAGCTCCCATCCACTCTCTATCGTTCCTGGTAACCTACAGGTTATAAATCCATTTTTAACGTTGTTTTCATGTCCTGGATAATCTGATAGGTGGAGATAAATGAGAGTTTCTCCTTTTTCACCCTTCTCCATTTTATCTGTGCCTACACAGCCTAAAAGAGGAGGCTATCAAGAGGGGCAGACAGAGAGAAAAGATGTGTGACTTCCATCAAAGACCTCTGAGCCCATTTCAAGTTCTTGCACCCCCAAGAAAAAGGTAAGTGCAAAGGTGCCATCAGGGTGTTGACTGTGTAATAATTGAAAAGAAGGAAACAGCATGTAAATAGGGTATCTGAATAACTTAATTTAGAAATAAATTAATTAAAAAACTTAATTAAATAAATAAGCTTAATTTGTAAAATGTGTAAATTCAGCCTGGCAAAGATTGCCATAGCATTTTAAAGCTCTTGTCTAAATTCTGTTTCCTTTCCTATATACCTGATTATGATATGTAGAGCCTTTCCTATATCCTCTGGTTCCTAGTGGAGAGTACCAGTTTTGTCATTACAGAAAGTAGATAAAAATCAATTTCCACATTCTGAACTGTCTCCCTGCTGTAAAAATGGTTCTCAAAATAAACCTTTAATATAGAAACAACAACAACAAAAAGGCAGTATGTGTTCTGTAGTATAACCAAGTGCTGAGTTCCAGAAGATAGGCGAAAGACCAGCATATTAGGTGTAGCTGTGTAGAATTCCATGCATCCCTGTGGTTTTTGTTTTGGTACTACTTTCGGTAACCCGTGTTACTAAAACATTAGATTTTACTCAGATCCTGCTGGATTTGGATGGTTTTCACCTCCAGTTATGAGAGTGTAGATAAGACCATTTACAGACTCGCAGAAAGATAACACATATTCTGGCTCAAAGCCTTTGTAATGTTTGTATATAGCATAGTCCAGCAGGGCCAGGGCAGTGACTGCCCCCCTGCACTGGGCACTGATGATGCTGCACTCACTACAAGGGAGACACTGAGGTGCTGAAGTGCGGCCAGAGAAGGGCAATGGAGCTGGTGCAGGGCCTGAAGCACAAGTGTGATTGGGAACGGCTGAGGGACCTGGAGGGTTTAGTCTGGAGAATAGAAGGCTCAAGGGGGACCTCATTGCTCTCTAAATGTTTCTGTGGTTCTGTATTGTAAAAAGCAGTCCATGTTGGAAGAAAGGCATTTAGCAAAGTCTTAAATAGAATATTGTTTTGTGTAGACAAAACCATTTAAAAGTACTGGCTGTTTGTGCTTAATCCTGAAGGAATAACCTTCTCTGAAATTCTGGAATTGCATTTAGAGTTGGTCCCTTTCTAGGGTGTGGAAGAAAAGAATCGAGAACTGACCCGTCGCATTATAAACACTTTATCAGACTGAGTCTCTCCATGCAAACAGCACCACTTTCCTGACAAATAGATCTTGGACACTCAGAAAAATAGAAAGCACTCGGGCTAACTCCTGGTCTAACATTAGCTACTTCAGTTAATTAACTAGATAATGTGCTAAAGCCATCATAGTCTAATTGAAATAAATAAAACCATTAAAACCGTGAATGAAATTGACTGCATTTTGATGGTTTGGGTTATTCATATTGCTTCAAAATGTTATTTTTAATCCAAACACTGCTGGACACATCTCCTTGTGCCCCAGGGATGTACAAAGTAGGTTATTGGCCTTTATTTTTGTACCCATTTACTACTCATTCATACTGCTTCCAGTTGATTTTTCCTAGCAAGATCTTAAAAAGAATAATTAATTAAAGAATGAGGGAAGTGTCAGATGACTTTAAAATGAGAACCAATTGTGGATATCTGGTGTTAGTTTTCTCTTCAAGTCCTTTGATGAATGTCAAAAGGTTTTCAGAACTGCTCACCTTCAACCAAACTCAGCTTCTAAGGAAATTGATGGGGATTCTACCACAGACTTAGAAACATTTGGCTGATGCAAAGCTATTTTGAAATGTCTGCCCTAAGCTTATTTTTTATCAGCTGCATCACTGGATGCAATAATACTGAATGCATTTTAGTGAAGGTTTATTCTTATCATGCAAGACACTTCAATAAAAGAGTTGTCTTGTCCATCCAACATGCTGGTGGTCTGTCTGCTCTCTGATACTGTTGTGGTTCTGCATCCTCTTGCATTCTGTGGCTTGGGGATTCCACGTTAACTCCAGGTTTGTTCTGGTCATTGCATTGTGTTAGACAGCCGAAAAACACACTCACTTTGATCTTCCAGGAGGTCGACTTCTACAGTTTCTACAGAGATGTTTTTTCATCAGCAAAAGGGAGGTTATAAGTGGGAGGAGAGTGCTTTCAAAACTCTCTTTGTGAAGCTGTATTAGGAACTGTGACATGGAACTTTCCCCATGATGTTTCTTTTTCTCTGCTAAGAAGATTTTGTGGCTTTACTTCATCCTATTCTTATTCAGTTAGTGGTCAGCTGGGCAGGTAGAAATGACCTTCCTTCTTCTACACTTTACACTTGTTTTCATCTAAATGTGCGATTTCACTTATAGCAAGAAATGCAAGTACTCATAGCCTGCACTTGTTTTCATTGGCATAGATAGAAAGCTATAGAAACTTTAACTGTTCTGGGTTTGCACGCATTGAAACAGGGATATAACTTACCCCTCTACATATTTATGTCTACAAAGGTAAATATCGGTCTGCTGGTTTTAGCCCATGGCCTCCTGCTTTTGTGGTAGGAACAGTTTCAGGGCACAAGTTCAAGATTTCTCCCCAAGCCCCAAGGATATTTGGACTGTAAGGTGTAATCAACTACACAAGTAGATTAATACTGTGTTTAATTTCTCTTTTTCTCTTTTGGGTGTTAAAGTAGGTAGCTGTGTGTTTATTAGTTTTCAGATATCACTAAACTGAGTGCTTAAACCAACCAAGCCAAACAAAAAGACAAAGACCCTGGAGCGAATAGATTACTTTTGTGTGAAGCAAGAACATAAATTGCACCCAAAGGAAAGCCCTTCATCTGTAACCTACTACTGTCCTGAAGTACTCCAAAGCCACTATTTAAGTAAGTTTATTGATGAGAGCTGTGAGATCTTAAGAGGAATGCTGGCACTGCCATTTTGTTTTGCTGCTTCACAGTTTTGTGAGAAATTACTAATAGAGATGATGGTGATCCTGCCCCTCTCCTCTGCTCTGTGAGACCTCACTTGGAGTATTGTGTGCAGTTCTTGTGTCCTCAACATAAAAAGGACATGGAACTGTTGGAACAAGT
>JANRGW010027068.1:0-31912 GCA_024733675.1 Psilopsiagon aymara | reverse complement strand
CCTTATCATTATTATTATTGGTGGTAGCAGCAGTGGTTTGTGTTATACCTTAGTTACTGGGCTGTTCTTATCTCAACTCGTGGGAGTTACATTCTTTGGATTCTCTTCCCCATCCCTCCGGGAGCAGGGGCGAGGAAGGGAGGGGAGTGAACGACCTGCTGCACAGCTGAGTTGCCAACTAGGCTTAAATCACGACACCTTCACAATTAGAATCTTGTTGCTCATACTTAATTTCTGAATTTTCTTGCAATGGGAAGTTCTTCTTTATGGCATTGCACTGTTTTTCTAATGATGTTTTTCTTGCATGTCTGAACACGCAGTATCCCCTCTTGTTAGCTGTCTCCCTAACCCATTATTTAAGAGTATAGGCACCTTATTAATTCATTTCTTTGCTCGATTTCTATGTGATTTTTTAATCCTTTAGATCACAAAAAGACCCTAATTCCATTCTCAATTAACGTGTTGTGATGACATTTGTCTGTGGCATTTTAAAGTGAATTAAGTATTATTTAATGTGCTACAGATTTTTTGGAAACCATATCAAACTATTTTGTTAAATACCATGTTGGCAGGCCAGGTATGGCTAATTTTTAAAACTTTTAAACTTTTAAAACTTGAATACATACAGGAAATCTAAGATGTGCCGCATTCCTAATTTGACAGCAATCCAAATCAGTCACCTAACAGCCCTTTTACCTAGCTGTAAATTGAAGAAGTTTGTTCCATCTTCTGGCAAATAGGTCAACATTCCACTTACTGTTGTACTTTCAGGGAAGCTAAATACAGTATAACCTGCAAAAATATGGCAGGTATGTGTGTGGCTTTGAAGAGTAGCCCTTATGTCAGAATTCATGGATGTTCTCTTTCAAAAAAGCATTTTCTCTGAAATTATGCTTTCAGAGTCTTTTTCATTTCACTAGCATACACCTAACTACCATTTACTGGCAGTGCACTCTAAATTTGTGTCAGGAGGAGTAAATTTAAACCCCATAGTTTCATACTTTAGAAATTGACTTTTGATTGCCATATCTTCATGTTTTGCTTTCCCCAGATGTCTAGCTACTTAGTCAAGAGAGAAAAAAGCTGTCTCTACAAAAATGATGGGCTCAGGAAAAAAGATTTCTTTACTTTGGTGGTGTGTTAAGAACAATTTACACTGTGCATTGGTATTCTTCCGACTCCTTTGGGACTTGTCAGGAATTATTTGTGACAGTTTCATTTGAATGGGGAAGAGGAATTTTAATTTGAGAGAAGGAACAGAAAATGAGACAGTTACAACAGGCTGTATTGCAGTCTATAGGCTCTCTGGGGTCTGGAATCCCCATTGCCGGTGCTTGGAGTGCTGTGGAAAGGCTGCTTACAGATCAGATCCCAGCGTATGTATGATGATTATTATTATTCTATTTGACATACTTACTTAACATCTTTCCTCTGATATTTTGACACCTGCAGATGCAAAGTGCTCTGTGTCATTATCTCCAGTGCAGGAGGCTTAAAAGTGGCTGGAACCCTTATGGCCAGACCCGACCTCAAGCTGTAGGGTTGCATTTGGTGATTTCACAGCCATGGTGCTTCAGCTGCAGCATTTTAGTGTTACAAGGCTGAAGTTACCTTGCTACAGTACAGTTACTGCTTCTGGATGCAAAGGACTCCTTATGCTGGAGCATTTATCGCACTCCACTAATGAGTTACATTACTCAATGTTGCATCCAAACTATATCTTATTTCCACCATCTCCAGAAGTATAAATGTGGGAATAGAACTGCTGACTTTGCCTGTCAAGATGCAATACCAAAATACACTGTAGCTTAAGATACTTATTTTCAGGACATTTGCTACCTAAGTCTACAATGCAGACAAGAGACGTAAAATATATTACCCTACCAAATCATTGAAATGCATGAACAATCAAAACAGAAATTAAATACAACACACATCCTGATTGCAATCAGAATACTGTGAAATGCTAGCCATTATCCTAAATTTAAAATTCACTCTAGAAAATACAGATTTTTATGGAGAAAACATTTTAATTTCTATCCTCGTGGCTGATTGGGATATTAATTGAATGATTGAGCTTTACTTTTTTTTTTAGGTTCTTTAAAGCACTGCTCTGGGTGTGCAAGCAGATATAAATTACATCAGTGTTTAGAGACAATGAAAGTCAGGACTCTTGGGTGTCCAATCAGCCGTGTAGGATATTACCTCATCTGCTGGGTCAACAATGAGAATTTGCACTTCTGTTATGTTTATTGCAAAATCATTGCAATATTCTTTTCATTGAGCTTGTTTTTTTAACTTGATTCATTGTAATTTTCCCTATTTAATGCTTATTCCCAGCCATTACAACCTGCAATTGCATTTTTGTCATTATGCTAGGTATATGTATGTGATATATATGAATATAAAATTACATCATTCAGCACTTTGGAAGTTATCGCCAATATTGTACTTACTAATAAAATCTCTGTCAGAAACTCACTGTGTTACAGGTTGATATTTCTTCACATATACTTGTGCTTCTGGTTAGAATTACAGGATTTTTTTATCTGACTAAGGTGTGACCTTTTGCATTAGAGGTCTGTCCTTCATACCAGCCAGATCTACAGGCCTCGGCTAAAATCTTTACATTCGCCTGCCTGCCTGTGTGTCTTCATTTTGGAATGCTTTCTTGTGCATGACAGCAGAGAGAAAGGGAGAGATGCTACCTGAAATCTTGCATCTTGCTATGCAGTGCTCTCGGAAAGAGTAGCTTCTCAGCTTTTGCAGACTCAATATAGAAACTCCATGGAGCTATTCCCTAGGCCTCTCAGTGGGAAGAGGCAGAGAGGTGTTTGTGGAGAAGTTAACCGTACTGCGAGATAGTGGATGTGACTGTGTGTGACATTTGTGAGAGGTTTCTGGGAGGCAAGGCGAAATGTCATTTCATGAGGTTTTTCTGGGCAGGAGAATGTGGTGGGAGTCACACTGCAGCTTCTCTCTCTTTTTAACAACTTGTGTGCTTGACACGCAGTGTACTTGGGATGGAGTCCTAAAGCAGGAGAAAGTGACTAACTTGTATATTGATGACGCTCTAGTGGGGGAATGTAAGGCAGGGGGTGTCTCACTCATAACATCTGAAGCCTGAGAGGTCTGAGGAAGTTTCATCTCAACCACTGGATGACCTGACAGAGTATGGCTCCTATCCTGAGGCACCTGGGTTTTGTTCTGTGAGATTTCCAGGAATGCAGCAAGCTTGTAGCTCTGTGTGAAGTCCCTCTATGTATCAATTACTGCAAGTTCAGTGGAGGTGTAGCATTTCTTTGATGTGGTGGATTTGGATGTCTGAATTTTAAGGAGTGGGAGAAGTGATTTAAACAAAATACTGTAACCTGTGACCCACTGCTTCATCAAACTCAATGTGACAGACTTGCCCATTTTGAATTCTGATGTAGAATCATAGCTAATTCATCTTTAGCATGGTGTTGTAAAACAACCTCCTCTTCACTGCAGTATTTGGAGTGTAGTACTGCCAGTCAGTTCTATCTACAAGTACACTCTTCTGGCTTAATCCTTGGTAAAATTTTTAACTGCTTAAATGGAAGCTTTATAACTAGACTTTGTTGTGAACAAGAAATGCAGGCCACTAATTCATTGATATCCGTTAACTTTTCAGCTGAATATTGATTTAATTTATAAAAGGGAAATTGCAAGTTTCACAGGCTTCCAAGATTTGAAAACTCAAGGGAACTCAGTAGTTTTGGTATTATTTCACTTTGAGATTTAGTTCTGAAATGAAACAATGTGATTTTGGAGGGAAGAAAGGAAGATATTTTGTGTGTGGACTTCTATACAGTAAGACTGATCCCTTTTATCAGACTCTTCAGGCAGTTTTATGTAGCACTGTTATTCTGGTAGGCATCCAAGGGGCTGAGGGAGTACCAATCTTGTGCTGGACCTTCTCTTCATGCCCAGGTTGCCTTTTCTGTCATCAAAACCCACAGGGCTTTCACTCCATCTCAAGAAGGAACTGTGCCTTTCCTAGATTTTTACCATCCTCCATACCGGAAGCCTCGGATTTGGTGAACTTTTTGTGGGCATTCATGCTATCTTTACACTAGCCTTGAACAAAATTGATGGCCAAACTGATCTTATTTTACACCAAACAAGTGGTGTAAATCCAGGGATCTAGCACAGTTTACAACAGAGGTGAAGTTTGGTGATATCAGCAATGTTTTTTTCCAGGACATAGAACAGACCCCTTCTCTTCACCTCCTCTTTTGCTTGCTTTTAGCCTCCTGCTGCCTTCAGAACAAGTGCAATTTATCTTTGGTAAAGCTGCTTCTCCGGAAGTGCTCTTCTCAGTGTGACAGCACAAGACAGGTCAGAAATACAGCTTCCAGCTCTGGTTTATGAACTGGATTATGGCCATGACACTATCCCATTTGTGGTTGCAGGATGCTAGTGCCGCCGCATACGCAGTATACTGCTGTGCCCAGGTACTCTTCTGCATTGGCTTGTTGTTTTGGCAAACAGCTTCCTTCCTTTTTCAGGTGAGCATGCAAAGGACCCAGTGCAGTTAAACCAGCCATAGCTTTTGACTATGTATCTTCAAGATGCATCTGACAGAAAAGCTTCATTATGGGTATTTTTCACAACTTGTGTTTGTGGTAGAACCAATGAAGATGAATACCCAAACATGCCGTTCCTTGCTAAAGCCATGAGTAAAAGAGATGAGAAAATGTAGGATATGGCAGTCCAAGACAGAGTTGCATTTGTTCCTGGTGAAAACAGTATGTTGAAGGGCATGAAAATATAATTAGAAGAGTGGGGGAAAAAAGAATCTATTTAATCTACTTGTCCTCTGCAAATCCTGAAGTCATTACACTCTTATTTACTGGAAAAGGAAGCACAGTGTTGTTGTTAACTTGGTTATACAGTAGAATGGTCTAATAGTCTTTTGTTTTTGGGTATCATGAATGGTATTGTCAGGAGACCAGCACAAAATTGGAAGATTTAAGAGGTCCACTTCTGCAGAAACTTTACTCATGATGGTGAAAATACAAAAAGAGAAAAGAACTTAATCTGATTTTCTAATCTTGGGTCATACTTTGAGAGATAACGAGAGGTTATATCCCTAGGAGAAAAAGCATCTCTGTTTTTTGTGGGGATTTTTTTGTTTGTTTGTTTGTTTTTTTTTGTTTGTTGTTGTTGTTTTGGTTTCTTGAAGGGGAGTGTTTGTTTTTGTTTTTCGTTTTTTGTTTTTTTTAGTGTGACAATTTTCAGCTGGATACAATTGAGAAGAAATGTAATGGAAACACAATGTCATTTTAAGTCTGCCCTTTAAAGGCTATTCAGACATGAGTGGAGAGCAACACATCTTGAATATCTCCTTAATTGACTGAGAGAGCTCTAAAATTAGAGATACTGTGAGAAGATGAAACTAGAGGACGCAGTTACATGTCTGATCAAAAGCCAACCACAAGCCTGTGCTGTCTTTTTCCATGAGATTCCTCATGTGAATAAAGGAAGTTAAAGGAAAAGTTAGAAGATTAAGTTTGGGGAATATCGAAATTAGACAAGTTAGTTTTCAAAGGGTGGAACATCATGGCATTTACTCTGAGTTCTTTGTAAAAGGATGAAAACTAAAGCATTACAAGGAGTATAAGAGGCAGAGTGCGATGGTCTTCTTAGCCAGAGAAAGAAGTTTGGGAAGAAGTTGTTTATGTCTGTCATGTTTGAATGTTAGTGTTATGTGCTAGCAAGTACTGAGACTGCATTCAGTATGAGACTAATTAATAACCTGTCATCCCAGTTGGAGACCTTCTACACTGATAAACTCCAAGTCCTTTGTTCTTCTGCCACTCTCCTCTTCCAAGTAACAAGGCCCAGATGTTTACTGTTCGGAAACGTCTCTCCCCAGCCGAGTGTTTGAAAGTGGCTGAAGCAGGTCCCAAAACTAACAGGAGGGAAAACCCTCTAGAGACCTAAAGTATCTTGCTGGTCTGTAGCACTCAGCAGTAATCAATCCAGCACATTCTTATTATGTTAATAGCTTCCTGCAGAGTGAGTCATCTTGACATTCAGTAGATTGTCCTAGATTTGCTTGTGCTTTGGGAATAGCTTTTAGGGAAATATAGTTTTAATTTAATAGAAAGATGAAAAACTATTTGCTGGGTCTAACAGTAACTTAAAAACAACCCCAAAGAACAATATGATGTCTTCGTGGCTACTCTGATTTCCTGTGTTTTATTCAACTGGCAGAAGAAAGTTGCAATTCATTAAAACTTTTGACAATGTCATCTCCAAATTCCAACCTCAAACAGAGAATAACGTTATTTTTTTTTTTTTTTAACTCGTCTCAGTGAATGGAATTATGCCTCTAAAGAGTTTGGGGGGGGGGGGTTGGTTGTGGGTTTTTTTTTTTTCCTGCCTGACAAATGGAATGGAAAGTAGAATATGAATGACACGAGCAAGATGTGCCAAAAATGTGCTATCAAGAGTACAGGGGCTGTATTTGCTCAGGATAATCAAGATATGAAAAAAGTGTTAAAAGCTGCCTCAGAGAGCTATGCAGTTCATTACTACTAGGAAAACCAGACCAAAAGCTAGCGCACTTCGCGTTAGGTAGACTGGAATTAGCTTGGCGAGTATTTGAAGCAACCCTGCAGATTGACAGGCGCCAGTGGTGGGATCGGGGATGGGACCGGACGGGACAGGCGGACGAGACGGACCGGTCAACCGGGGGAGCAGCGGCCCCGGCGGCTCGGAGCTGGCCACGGTGCTGACGCGGAGTGTTTCCCTGCAGGGGGTGGTCAGCGAAGCAGCACAGTGAATGACAGTTACAGACTTACCTGACTGATGCAGGGAGACTGAAGCACGTAAGAAACACCATATATTGACCAGTTTTCAAACTGGAGTAGGAGGTTGGACTAGATTGCCTAAAACTGAAGGAAGTACCAAGTCAGTGGAAAAAGGTTCGTCTTTGTGTGAAATTAATTTTTGTTCTGTATTGCCTTACAGTAGGTTTGCAGTTGCCTCAGTGTGCTCAGTTTATCTTGACTTCTGATTTTCAGAGTCTGATGTGAAAGCTACACCACTGAGACCTCAATCTTTGGTTGGGTTTTGTCCCTGAAGCATAGCCCCTCTGTTTTGCTGTGCTCTCATCAGAAGAGCTAGCCCCAAATGGACTTTTGTGTAGGCTTGCAACAAATGGCACTTTCTGTTTGCTTTTTGAGAAACCTGCACCCTTATATAATGAGATGACACTTTTCCCCATTTTAATCTTATATTACTAAGTGGCTTATTATTGATACAGAAATTGTTTATTCAAATCAGATTATGATAAGTTATTCAAATAAGGTCATGAATTACTCTCATGCCTTTAGGTGAAAAAAAAACTAAAGAGTTTTTTTTCATTACTGGAAAAAATAGTTTATGGAAATTTCACTGATTCTGTAATTGTAGCAGTTTTTTCTCTCAGCCTCCCTGGACTTCTCAGCTTCTGTTTTCATAACCTTTAGACATGACATTGCGTGCCATTGTACTTTTGTCTAATTGCTTCCTTGTTTGGTAAACATTCCTTGTAAACAATTTGGTAGTCACTCACTATATGTAAATTCTGTTATGCTGCTAACCACTTTCTTTACTTTTCAGCAAGGTCTTTTAACCTTGGCTCTACATTTTTGCAGAAAAGCTGCTCTAAACAAAGACAGTGCTCTAAATGAAGACCTATGCCCTTGTTTCATGTGCAGCCCTTAAAATTCTTTGTGTTGTTTTTCCTTGCCTATGTTTGTTTGCTTTTCAACTCTTATAGGTCAACTTTTTTTGTATTGTTAGTTACATGAGCCAACTCACATGCCATCTAGGTTTGTGGATGAAGGATAAGTTAAAGATGTAAGATACAGACTGATGCAGTCTCCTGACCTGACACAGATATAATGGCTCTTTGGAGCTGGGTACATTTACTGATTCCTCAAACTGTTTTTTGTTTCTTAGTGTATTTTATGTATTTGGTTTGACTGTGTGCTATGGGAAGAAAAAAAGTCATTGCTCACTTCTTTGGATTCATGCTATTGTTTCAGTCAATTCAGTAGTGCATTTAAATGAACCCACTCACTCTCTAAGATGATACTGCATGCTGGATTTTTTTAAATGTGTCTAGGCAATCCAGTATCATAAGGCTTTTTCATCCAAACACTATCTGTAAACTATTCCAAACAGCTTTGAAATGCCAGAACCCCTAAAATATATCCTAGCTATACTTTCTTTGCTGTGGTTATCTTTGCTGTTTAACTACATTTACTGAATAGTAATAAGAGGAAATGATTTTATTTTATTTAACTAAGAAAGATCAGTAAATACATCTGCATTTGTATTGTAAAATTTGTCTTAAAGTAGTTAGGAATTTCCTCCCATCTGTAGGCTTTCTTAAGAGGCTCAACTTTCTCATTAGTAAAGAAGGAAAAAAAAAAATGCGTCTGCAAGTATTAAAGAAAGTCAGCAGCGCTTCCATGCTGCCAGAAACCAATCTCAGTGTTTAAACTCTGCTCAAACTCTAATTGCGAATTTCCCAGAAAGATCAATCCTTGCTAGTTGTCTTTGATGTCTTTTTAACTAGTGAATCTCAATAGATGCCTTTGATTCATTTGAACTGTTTAGGGGTAAAGCAAAAGCAAGAATGTTTTTTGATTAGTGGAGCTTTTCCTTATAGAAGCTCATTTTTTAATATACCAGCTAAATGGAAGTGTATTGCTTTTAAGACAGTCTGAAAAATAAAAGCCAGAGCTTTAAACTTAGGTGTCTATTGCATGGTAACTAAATCCCTATTTTGGTGCCTATATAAGCTGATTGATTTCCTTTACTGTAGCTCCTTATTCATATCAGTGAGATCAGAGGGCCTTCAGGAATTCAGAGAGCCATTCCTTTGTTTGGGTGTTATTGTCCTTTATACAAGTAAAATTGGAAGCCCTGTATATTTTTTATGAGCTGAAACTAACCTTATTTATTGCATATACTGTGTAACTGTGTACTACTAATAGCATTTTAGAGAACTTTGTGTTTCTATAGATGGATGAGCTTTTTAATAAATCAACCACATACATGCAGGTGGGTCTCCTGCACCTTCTTCTGAGTCCTCCTGCATGCTGTCTTTCCTACCCCCACCCACATTCAATGCAGGCTGTTGTTGCATTTTGCAAGCATTTTTATTCTGCTTGTGAGATTGTAGAAACATTCATCTAGCATCAGTTCTAAGGGTTAGGCTTGCTCTTGAGATGCTTAGTAACTGTGTGTTTCATTTTGGATTGATCCTGGCAATTGTTTAGCTGTTGCTGCTAAGGATTCAGTGGCATGCGATATCAAACCACTGGAATACCTGGTATGTCCACATGTTTTTTTATCATCAAGTGCAAGAGAATTGCGGGAGGGTGAATTGCTGCCTAACGTGTAAATTCTGCAAAATGTGAGCATTTGAGTCTGAGTCAAGTGCAATATAAGTGGGAGGGTGTTGTGTACCTGCCTTTGAGGGTGCTGGCAAGGCCGAGACCCCACACAGTGAATGGTGTTTTCCTCCAAGCTCATCATGGCATCTGGTGGTGCCAGGAGGTCAGGTGAAAAGAAGGATTTGCTGAGTATTTCTCAGCAAATGGCTGTTGGCAGAGTTTGATTTGACCTATGAATCAAAGTTTGTCCTTCTTACCACACTGAATTGAAAAAAAAAAAGATCAAGTGTGTTGTTCAAGTGTATGAGCAAGCAGTTAGGGAAGCCAGTGGAGGCAGCTATTTAAAAATTCTGGTCAAGCTGTTTCTTGAGGAATTCATACATCTATTTTTTCCATTTTGTAGAGCTTACAGGGAACTGGGTTTCTTCATGGATCGACTAAATGCAGCTCAAGCCATGGAAATGTTGAAAGCTATAATGTCTTTCAGAATAAAAGACACCCTCTCTGCACCCAGTAGGCTGAGTTCCTTTTTTTAATTAATCATGAAGCAATATTTCCTTTTTTATCATTATTACTCTGAAGTTTGGGGTCCTAGCACATTGCAAGTCATAAACTTTGAATCCAGAAATCTTCCAAAACTTTGCATTTTCCCACCCATTAATGACTCCTTTGTCTTATAAGGGAAAATTCTTTTCACATTCCTGGAGCATTCATGGCTTCAGATGCTGTTTATGATACACCATCTATAGTCTGTTTTCTAAAATAAACCATTACGGTCTTCAAATGTGCATGGTTTGGCTTTGTGTGTGTGTGTTGGGGAGGAGGGTGTTGGATATTCTTTTGTTTGTTTGTTTGTTTAATTTTTTTTGTAATTTTCCTTATAATCTCCACACTGTGCTGGCTGATTCCATTGAATTAAATGCCATAATAGCAATTTGAAATGTTCTCTTAATTCACGGCAAGGACTCACTACAGTGACTTCACGCTGGGTGGAAAGCTATTAGACATCACACCCTTTTAAAGTTCCTACTGAAAGTACAGCTTGCACTAAAAGTGACTGCCAGCTAGTTAGTGGTACTCTGTGTCTTTTGTGAATATGTGTTCTTTCTTTGAAGAAAGTGTTCTTTCTTTGGTGTGTTGTCGCTCTGAAGTTAATAACCCATGCATTCTTTTGGGTACAGCATTTTTTCCTGCAGCAGCAGAGTGACATGTTCAGTCTCCTAAGTGTTCTTCTGCATTCCTGTGTCTGCATAGAAATGTTTAATGAGATATTAATCTCAAGAAAAAGTAATACTGCCTGAAGTACATATTTATGAGGAGCACAAAGTTTACATGAGCTTGTATGTTTAGTCCCACTTCAGTCCTTGATATAGACACAGCTGTGGTGACTGAGACATGCTTGTAAGGACCTACAGAGAAGCTTGCCCCACCTGGCCCACTTTTATATGAGAACTGAGCTTCAGATTTCAGTATTCCTTAGTTGGCAGTGCATCTGGGGAGCAAAGAAGCTAGTAAAAAAAAAAAAAAAATACAGAAAATAAGATAGCTGGAGGTCCATGGTAGGATCTCTTTCTTGTCTCCTATAGGGATTTCATAGTCACCATCACAGTTTCTTCTTGTGGCAATAGCTCTGTAATCAAATATTGAGATTTGGTAGTATGAGTCCAGGATGTGAAAAATCATGCCTGGCTTATTTATTAATATTCATAATTATCATACATGTGATCATAATTGTCATGCACATGCTACAGCATGTGCCAGGGTGCTACATGCCTGGGATCAGCCTGGCAGGGTCTTAATTCTGAAGTGTTCCACAAAAGGAGTGTCAGTATGCTTATATCTATCCCTCTGTTTTGTGAGAGCATTACCATATAGGCAAGGTTTTTGGCTTGCTTCTTGCTTAAAATGTCACACATTATTTCATATATTAGTGGACTACAGAGAATTTTATACAAGTTATAGCTAGCACACACATTTAGCAACTCTCAGTGGAGCATACATTCTGGTTCTGACAGATTTTGCACATTGAACATATAACTTTCCACAGCTTCACTGATGTGCTTTTGTAACACAACTTATAAGAACATGAAACAATTAGGAATTAAATGAAATTTAGTAAATCTGCCAGTAAAGTATCAGTGTGGTTCTTGGTATGGTCAAATTCATGTATCTTCCAGCCCACAACATTTGCTCAAGATTTATGATAGAAAGATTTTCTCCCTTTCCAGCCCTCAAGACGCTTTCATTCTCATCCATGTTTCTTTTGTTTCTGTATACAAAAGTAAATTCTAAGTTCTTGTTAATATTTTAGATGCATTTCAAACTTGTAGCTGTGAACAGAAAGGCCAGGCTGACAATAAATAGGTTCGTATATAAAATGTCTTGAAAAGCTTCCACATGTGAGATCTATTAGATAACAGTGCACCCAAATTTAAAAGAAATGCTCCTGAAAAAAGTCCATCTTTTATTAAAAAAAAAAAAAAAATTTTCACAGAGGAAAAATGCCAACACTAAGTATTTTTTTCTTTTTAAGTGAAAACAGGTATTTTTCTGATAAAATAACAATTACTTCTAAAGGATAGAATGAAGATTGTCATTTGTCTCCCTGTGGTGGTGTAATGCAGGAGATGAGCTGAAAAGCCCTCTCTTTCAGGGAGAACAGCTCCTCCTGTCCTCTCTGGTGTTCATTGCTGTCAAGTTACTTCTTGCTTTGGCTCCTGTACAAGGAGCCACAGTCAGCCTCCACATTCTTCTATAGAGAATACGCTGCCCCCGACCGTGATGGTTTTTGGAGCCAGTTGCTGTCAAGCTGTCATGTCTTGACAGCTCTGTAGGAGGGACAAAAGGCCCATCAGACCGAGGATGATTTGTAAACAATGAAGGAGTGTTTGCCACCCTGCCATGTCTGACAGTGTAAAAAGCTGAGGCCACTGTTGCCTATGGTTGACGTGTAGAGAGCTAGCGTTTAAAGTGTCAGCTACATCCTGAAGGTGCAAGAAAATGCTTTATTAAGACCAAAATTTGCCTTCTCATTAATTCAGGATTTTGCTGCCTTCTGAAGAAAATCAGTCGAACAACGCCCTTCTCATCAGGATTCTGCCTTCTCAAAAGGGACAGTAAAATCACAGCATTTCTTGCGAATTCAGGATGCTTGTTAAAAAAACCCGAAAAGAATCTATTCTAATTAATGTTCTCAGTGTTTTCAATTTTTTTGACATCTTCAGCATTGAAACATGCAAAATAGTGTAATTTTTCCTGTTTTCACAGTAAGAACTTGGTTGGTCATTAATGTCTTTGGCTGAGAGTGGGCAAAAATTAATGCATTAGCAATGTAACAATGAAATCAAAGCAAATTGGAATAGTATTATCTGAAATAAATTGTATTTTGTTAGTACTGTGTAATGTTCTTTTAGCTGATGACAATGAGTCATTTCTGCTGACATGAATGATGAAATTAATCAGTGAATTGCTGGATAGATGCTTTAAGTTAGTCCCATATTCAATTGGGAGTCTTAATTGCTTTGTGTGCTTATTTGTCATTGAATTTTCAGGGGTATGTGCAGGTTCTTTTGTTTACATGAATATGAACTGGAACATCTTTATTGATCGTCAGTAGATTTTCATTGTTTTAAACCAGGGAAAATGAAACAATGGGACCATTTCATCTTTGTTTTTGTTTGGAGATGCCTTTTAAAAATCCTCTTATTAAATCCTTTTTGAATTTATTTGATATTTACCTTTTAAGGGAATTTACCCTGCTTAATCCCATTATGCAAGGTGCTTTTAGTTAACAGTATTTGCGTATTCTGGGGTAATGATTGTTTTAAAAAACAGGGATGAGTTGGTCTTTATTTTTACTTTTTCTCTATTCCACCAGGTAAACTGCTGCTGTTCTATTTTTTTGTTCTAGTCCACCCACAAGGTTCCAGCTGTTCGTTAAAATGTTATGAATGAAGAAAACAACAAATGTATTGACGATGAAAATAAGAGTTTCAGGAAGCTAATATTAATGGAGATGCTTTTGCTACAACTTTACAGCCCAAAGGCAGCATTTGTTTGGCCACCTTATGATTCTAAGGAGAAAAACAACTGAGCTTTTTTGTGAGCATTTAGCATAGATGACAGCTGGGTCCCCAAAATGTGAGAACTTATATGCTGTTAGCTATGAACTGACAGTTTGCCTAGCAAAGAGTTACACTGTGGGAGGTAAAGAAGGAAAGCATGAGGAGGTTTGTGTAAGTCCTGTGAAACATATTCTGCTGGTAATAGAAACCTAGAAGCAAACTTGGGTTTACTATATAGTATTATCTCTAAATAGCATCATCATCTTAGAAGTCTAACACTTTTGATTGAAAATTGCCTCTTACTGAAATTACAAGGAATGCCCAAGTCTGTTTTACAAATAAGTGCAATCGGTTTAATTCTGGAGGAAGTTGTAGCATTCTTCTAATCCTTCAACCCCAACATAACATTCAAAAAATCTGAAGGCAGATCACCCACACTGAAGATAGCAAAAGTTCACTTGGTATGAGGGAACAAATCATTATTGGAGCGCATCTTTGATGTTTTATCACCCTTAGAAGGATAAAATTACTCTAGGTTTTGATAATTAGCTGAATATTAAATTCAGCCTTAAATCCACAGTACATATGCTGACGAGGCAGCTGTAGGAACAGCTAGAGGATGCAGGGAAACATCTTAAAAGCCCAGGAGTGAAGTGGAAATCTAGTAATTCTGCTGCATGTTAGGACTGGAGCTACCTTTAGATAAACTGTGTTGCAGTTTTGTTTAAGTTTTTTCCACCTTCAATTTTGAGCAGCCCAAAGGAAGAAATGAGCTGAATGCTTATGGGAGGAAGTCAAAAGAATGAAGACCACAGCATTTTGGCTCTGAAGAGCCTCTAAGTTCCTTTATCTGTGCTGTCTGTCCCATTAGCATCCTTTGGATGGGGGAGGGAAGGGAAGTGTACCATCGCAGGAACATCCTGGACCAGAGAGGGAAAAGATAAATGACTTTTCTAGGGAGAAAAAGGAGGAATATGTTTTGTAGTTACTTGTGGACAGCACTTGAGTTTCACTTGTATGATTTGTGTATGACCAGGCAGTTTGTTTGGATGAAGAAGCTCAGGACAGAGCTCATGAGATGCCCCTGCAGTCTCAGCAGTAATACAGATCTGTGATTTAAATGTTTGAAGAAAAATATGTGCAAGAAAACAAATGCAGGTTTCTCTCAGGTCATCCTAAACAATTGCTCTCCATTAAGCTCAAAGGAGCTGAAATCCCACCAAGCAGGAGGGGCACTTAATCCCTAGGCCTCTATAACCCCCCCACCCCATTATGGTGCTGGGACTAGGTCTTTTGCATAAAAATAGCTGTAGAAAATCTGTAAGTATGGTCTTCTGGAAAATGCATCCATTGAACATTTTAAGGTAAACAGTGGCGTTTAGATTCTGTCTGATGTCTGTGCCACGTTGTGAACTTTACAGAACTTTGCTGAGTGAGGCATAAGTGTCTGTGGCCTCTTGTGGGTATGCTGGCTTTTTGCAGAGAGCTGCATTCAGCCTCATTTTCCTCCTATGTCCACAGAGTGAGTAGATTTCTTTGCAGGTTAGACAGAGAGGCAACCACTGTGGTGATTTTATCTGCCTCTATTACTTCCCTTGGCTCCCCCAAAATCACCCTGGCAGCCCTGACCTTGTTCTTTTGTTTCTTGGACTCTCTGGAGGACTAGAGTTTCAGAGCTTCACATCATGCCATGACAGAAACAAAAGTATGTATGGAGAGGACAACTAATATCGTCTTTGAGCATAACAGTATATAAGCCTCCCTTGAAGGAGAGCCATGTGACCTGCTGTGAAGGAGGTCGTGTCAAACAATCTCAAAGGCTGTTTCCAAGTCAGAGAATTTCAAAGCATTTAGTAGCTCTCTTATTTTGGGATGTCTAAAGCCACTCAACATGTACTAAAGCCACAGAATTTACGGGACAGTGTCCACAACTCTTAAAAGCGAGGCTTAATAACTGCTGCCTTTGTCTGTGATTTGTCACAGTCTTGCCTTTGTATAACTACTGTCTTGGAAGGACCTTTGATATATCTTGAATAAGAAAGGTACTGTTATTTATAAAACGTATCTCTTCTACATTTCCTCCTATTCCCATCCCCTCCCTCCCCCACCCTTTACTGAGTATCTGAGCTCTCATTTGGTCAGGGTCACCTCAGAGATGAGATGTCCTTTGAATCTCAAGATACGCTCCTAGTTCAATAACTGTGTAAATTAAAAACTGTTCTTGAGAAGGCAGATGCAGAACAAGAGTGCAGCTGCATACTTAGTATTGCACTGCCGTGTTGTCACTCACTGGGCTCCTAATGGTGGCTGGGCTTCGGGAAACTAAAATTTGTTTTTCTGCTTTAGCATATCTTAATCCAGATTTAGAAAAATGCCTTAATATTTTTCATTAGAAAGCAGGTTGTGTCTTTATACTGGCTGAATGGAACTTAGTTTGCTGAGAAAAGAAGATAAAACAAATAAATCTAAGGAAGAAGTAAGACAGTAGAGGTAATTCCTAACAAATACAGTTTATGCTACAATGCAGGATCTGTTTCTGGACCATGTACACTATTGCAGTGCCTGGTTAATACATGATGCAATGTCAGACATTGTTCTGTACATGTGAGTGAGGACAAGTGCTGCCATCATTCTGCTGCCTTCTCCTGGAGAGGAGAATTGTTTTGTGGCAGAGCATCCTGTTGCTGTGGCATCTGCATTTTTGGAGACTTCTGTAGTAACTTCTGCCTCTACTGCAATATCAGGTTTTGACATTGTTGATACATGAAAAATCCCTATACAATTTTTTGCATTAAGAGAATATGAACTCTTATGTTGTAAAAAAAAAAATCCATTCTGTAACTAAATCACACTGCTTTAATTAATGTGTATTTTCATCACCTTTTTGTTTTTTATGTGTTGGTCTGCACTGTGTGCTGTTTAAATGACTGTCCTGACATCACTAAAAGTGAAGGACTCGGAACTAACAGGAACATGTCCCACCCATAATTTTGGGATCCTCTGGAATGAAGAGAGCTACACAGATCTACTTTATTACTGCATTAGGCTGGCGTGACAATTTGATCTTGTTCTTTTATGCCCTGCTAAGTGGTTACAGGAGTTCCTTAGTTAAAATGGTCTCTTTCTAATTTTAATTTACCCTGTGTCTGGGCAGCTGAGTGTTTAAGAAATTGCTGTTGAGCTCTAAATATCTTTGCCTAAGGCTTCACAGTGACCTATCCCAGCAAAATAACCACAGAGAGAGCCAGGGTGACTCCTGATTCCCAGTGCCCTTCTGTCATCACCTCATTCCCTGTTCCTTCCTTCCTTTCTTTCGCAGTGCTTTTTGTATATCCTCTCAGGAAGGTCACTTTCATGGACTTTTATTTTTTAGTTCCTTTTTTTTTCGTATTTGTTTTTTCCTGTTGCCTTATTTCCCCTGTGTCCTTGCAGCTTGGCTAGAAGGCTCACTGTGTGGCTTGGTCAGTAGCTATCTCATGACCTTAGGCAGTTTTGGTTTAGCAGAAATGTTATTTTCTGTATCATGTCTGTTGTGTTGTGCTTTAGTGAGTGAGGATAAGACCTGTCCTACATCTACTTACCAGCTAATTTCTGTACTTTGGTTTTTCCCTAGCTCCTAATTCTCCCTTTTCTTTCCTCACTTTGAGCCCTGCCAGCTCCCCGGCTTCTCCAGGAGCAGCTGCTACAAAGATGTGTGTGTTCTCTGTAAAACTGGTCCTTGTTTTGTGTTGCTAGGCTACTCCCTTCCAGCTGCCACTGAAGAAATGCTCTGTGGTGGGAAACGGTGGGATCCTGAAAAAGAGCGGCTGCGGAAAACAAATAGATCAAGCAGATTTTGTGATGCGGTAAGACAGAAACCTGAATGACACATTGTCTCCCTTTCCTCTTTTAAGTCTTGGACTTTTCAAGGCTATTCAGTTATGATTAATCAGTTAGAATTTGCCTTGTTTCCCCACCCCTTTGCAGGATGCTTTACACAAGTGATTTGGGTCAGAGTGTGAGGAGAGGCAAAACAAAAGAGTTTTGACTGGCTTCTGTAAATGAGTGTATAGAGTGGGGGACTGCATATGAGTGGGGTCAGGTTGTGGCAAATTGTGCAGTGTCACAAAGAGATATTGAGGTGCTGCTTTTCTCTTTCAATTACGCAGCATTAGGCAGGGTCTCATCCTGTCCTCTGTCTTCTGCAACTCTAAATGCCGTCATATGCATCAGTAAGTGCTGAATTATAGGGAAAGACTTTAAGACGCGAGCTGGAACAAGCTAAAATCTCTCTGTGTTTTTATTCCCTCAAATTGACTTCTGGATGGGTGATTGAGGAAAGGCTAAACCTTTCCTCCTTTGCTTGATGCAGAGTTTTTGGAATTCCTCACAGTTCCTTTCCCTCCAGCCTTCCTAAAGCCTGTCAGGAGGGACTCTGAAGCAGCTGCAATTTTGTGATTGAATTTGGCACCTTCTATGTCTGCATTCTGTAAGGAAGAAAGACAGAAATTAGTTCTTCCCTGTTAAACATGAACAAGGGAGAGACTGGAGGAGTGCTCCCAAAGAGATTGAGAAATGGGGTTTCTTTAGGGTTTGAGATGGTTACATAATGAACACCCACTTTAGCTGGTCTTCTTGTGAGATCCTGATGGCTTATAATAAAGACATATAAATTTTCTGCAAACCAAGCAGTATTATTGTGATTTCAGGTTTGCAACTCAAAGATGCAAAAAGCCTTCAGTGTTAAAGCAAAGGAATACAACAAACTAAAGGCAAAAGGAAACATATACTTAGAGCATTTATGGAAGAGAAGATGTAAGGCACAGGGGGAGAGAGGCAGTGTGTTGATTGCCATTACTGCAAAATTCCTTGGATGCTCCACAGACTAAATATACAAAACTGCAGGGTATATACCACGGTAATATTATCTAGATGAAATGGAAAATTGGAATGCTGCAGGAGCAATCAGTTACCAAAAAAATAGAAACTTTTTTATTTTGAAAAACCTAAACAAACCCATCAGTTGTTGATCAGAGAAATCCTTTTCTTTCCAGGCAGGGTAGAGCAACCATTACCTGTGCAGGACTTATTTTGAATTGGAAATGAGTGATAGGGAGAATCCTGCAAAAATCCCAGTAGCTGCCTGCAGGCTGTATTGTATCAGTGATGTGCACTCATGTTTATGGAAAATGTTTCAGTTCCCTTGGGCCACAGCTAAGGCACTACTGGGAGAAAGTATTTTTATAGCAGGTGGAAGACAGGATTTAGTTGATCTTTTCTAAAGCTGATTTTGATAATCTGAGAGCTGAGAGAGAAGGAGCACAGCAGTGAGTTGCATAACATCTTTCATTAAAAAAAAAAAAAGAAATTTGTGTGACATCTTGAAAATATTTCCGCAGTGCGAAATGTCATGCCAGGTATTGCCCTTGTTCTTTCCTTCCATTCACGTGGTTTTTGATTTCACTTGAGTGTACTTTCATAAACTTTGTCATATGACTGCAGCCATCGTCTCTGATCTATTGTCATCACCAGGATTGATTAATGAGTTTAAACTCATCTTACTGCTGAGAATTTTCTACAAATGAAGTTGTATCAACATAGAGAATAAAAGAGCAGCAGTTTTCATGCCCTAAGGCGTAGCACACTGCATCTGCAATGAAAAAGGTGCATAGCATTTGGTGTATATATTTAAGTAGTGTGGTTATAATAGGCTATTCTGATATCTGGCTGGCTTTCAAGTTTGTAAGCTTTATTTCTAAGAAAATAAATTTATTTTTCCCCTCCCTTCATGCTAATGATTGTTTTGAGAGAGAAGTGTTGGGTACTTGTCGTGGTTTAAGCTGTAAATCAGCCACGCAGTTTGTTCACTCACTTCCCCCTCCTGAAAGAACTGTCATGGTTTAAGCCGTAAACCAAGCAGTTTTGTTCATTCACTTCCCCCTCCTTCTTCCCCCCCCACTCCAAAAGGAGAAGAATCAAAAGAATGTAACTCCCACGGGTTGAGATAAGAACAGTCCAATAACTAAGGTATAACGCAAATCACTATTGCTACCACCAATAACAATAATGACCAAGGAAAATACAAAGGAAGAGGATACAAATGCTCACCACCTGGCGACCGAGCTGTGAACTACCCTCTTCTGGGTTCCTGCCCCCAGTTTTTACCTTCTGGGCATGACGTGCTATGCTATGGAATACCTCTTCGGTCAATCTGGATCAGATGCCCCATCTCTGCTCCCTCCCGGCTTACCCTCCTCCCTGGCAGAGCGTGAGACTCATAAAGTCCTTGGGCAGACCAAAAAGTACTAAGCAGTAACCAGAACACTGGTGTTATCAACACTGTTCCCAAGCTGGAAGTCAAAAAACACAGCTCCACACCAGCTACCAAGAAGGAGAAAAATGACTGCTACTGCCGAACCCAGGACATTACTAAACCCTAAGCAATGTTTTTGTCTGTATTTTGACAGAAGAGCCACAATTTTCTTGTCATTAGATTTTGAAGGAATATTTCTATATCTCACAGTTCTCCTTTTCCTCCAGACACTTTCCGTGGCTCTACTGCAGTTTGCTTGTCTCTCAGAGAGGTGGAGAGGAGGCACTTTGGGGTTGGTAGACATTATAACGTGGCTTTCAGCTGCCTTATGCAGTTACTGTCTTGACGTAGGCCAAGGTCAAGGAAAAAAAATGAATTTTTGCAATTATGTATTAAATTTATATTAGCCCCTAGTGTTTAGTATATGATAACATTCAAAAATAGTCACACAGCATCTACCCAGCACATATGCATCAGCCAAGTTGCCTATATTCTCTGCACCTGCAGGGAAATAGGCTTCTGTCTGGACCAAACCCAGAAGAGCCATCTCTGCCTGGTGAGGGTTGAAGGATCTGTTTCATTTTGCCCTGCAGCTATAGGAGTTGGAAGGTCTCAGATGTGAAAAAGACATGGGCCATTCTGCCTCTGGATGATTTTTTTTCCCCCAGTTGAAGGCTGTATCTAAGTCATATTGTTCTTCTATATGGCAGACCAATATGTTCCAGTCTTCGTGTCAAAAATGCTGGCCTAAAATTCCTGGTGCTTCCTTCTTTTCTGCACATTCACGTGCTCACTCCTGAGTACCAAATGCAGGAGTAAAATAATGAAAAAGAAATTTCTTAGGATGAGTCCTTTGTTTCTTGGTGTGTACCTCACCTGCGCAACACTTGGCACTCTGCTGACCTGTTCAGGAAAACAGTCTTAAGATTGCAGAAGTTTCTGACAACCAACTGATTTCTTGGAGTTCCCTCTGGATACTCAGGCTGTTTCTTAGTATTTCGTGCAGACAAGGTGGGAATGAGACTTACTGATGAAAGGAATTGGATGTATTTAAATAATGCACATGAGGCTGGCCTGTGAAAGAAATTTAATTATTGAGATATTACGGTAATGAGAACTACGGAGAATTCTTGATCCTTCATAGTGCTTTCAAATATGCTTCAACTAAAATTGGCTTCTTATAAGCTTGCCTATGAGTTTGTGTTTATTCAAATCAGAAGGCATTATATTGTGATCTGCCAGAGGTCATTTATACCATCTTTCTCCTCTGACACACAACACTTATATATCTTACTTCACAAATGTTTGTTTGACTTGCCATTGAAAACTGCTGCCAAGAGAGTTTCTGCAAGCTTTTCAAATAGTATTGATTGTATTAAATTACTTTGTATGCTACCCAGTGCAGGTGCAGGGAACAACTTATTGCTTTTATTTTATTATTTAAATTTTATTACATTTTATTTTATTCAAATCTTTCTTGATTTTTAAGGTTTTATCATTCTTTTCATCTGGGAATTGAATTTCCCTCGTGATTCTAGACTTTCTTGCCTTTTTTTTTTCTCCCTCATCAAAGTTTGCATTTTCTGAGATCTCTTATTTTGATTCCTGTTTTCTGGCTTCTTTTGAAGTTATCTAGCTTCCCTTAAACTGTGGTAAATCAAACTAGAAGCTGTTTCCTAACTGAAATCTCAAAACATTGTGCACATCTTAACAAATGTAGTCATGTGACAAAGAAAATATTCCTGGAAATGTTAATTTTTTCTTGTTGAATGTGTTTGAATTCATCTATATTCCATATACGTGGGACTTTGTTGTCCTTCTCTTTGGCATTTCCTGATGATGTGAATTTAAGAATATGATTTTGAGAGCCAGCATTTGTATGCAAATACATGCAAATATAGCATGACAGTGTTTTTTCTTTAGAGAGTCTGGATGTTTTGTATTAACAAAAATAGCAGAGAGTATTCTGTGTGCACACTACTGCCCTCTCCCTTGGATGCTGCGCAAAACCAAACCGTATGAAAGTGCAGCCAATGCTTTGTGCAACCTCGCTTGTAGAGTAGATTTTTCCTGAGTGTAATTTTTGGAGCAGTGCATAGGCTTGGGTACTGTTTGAATGTATTTCCATCTTTATCTGCTGCACCTTCCTCCTTTTTCTAGGTCTGTACTATGGAGCATTTAGGACTTCATTGTCTCAAGGTTTCTCTCTACTTCTATTTTTTGGAGTCTTGGCTCTTTGCTTTCCAAAGTAAATTTGCTCAGTCACTTTTTCTTTATTACGCTACCACCCAGAGCAAGACTGTGAGATGCACATATTCAAATAGCCACTTAAATTTTTTCTCTGTGTTTTCTTGGTAAATTCTGTATGCTGAAGAAACCTCACAGTCTAATATTAAAAATGCCAGTTGCCTGTGGTTTGCAAGATGTGTAATCTTAAAATAACACTGCGTGGTAATACTCTGGAGCCTGATACTGGTAAATAACATAGAATAGAGTGAAAAACAGAACTCTAAAATTATTTTGGGGGAAAAAAGTATTTTCTGTAGGTAGTAATGGCTTCTTCCACAGCCTTTCAGCCTGTCAGAAATGCCAAGTTTGTGTCTTTGCTTGGTAGTTACATAAGGTTGTCTCTGCAAAAGGTATTATTTCTGCATTTCCCAACGATCTAGTACAAAGTTGACCTATTGTGCTTATAGTTGTGAAACAGTAGGGAACATCTTTAGCACAGTCTCATATTTATACAGCACTTTCATGTTTTCTGACAGCCTGCTTTCTTAAAACAAAAACCAAAACAACAACAAACCCCACACCTGCAAACATGCAGATTAAAAAAAAATGAGGCTGAAGCCTGTCAATCCTGAATGCCATTTAAAATCTTGACTGTCTTTCTGTGCACAGGTGCAACCTTCCTCCTCTATCCAGTGAATACAGCAAGGATGTTGGATCGAAAACACAGCTGGTGACTGCAAATCCCAGTATAATTCAGAAAAGGTAGAGAGCTCATTGTTCCTTCTCTGGTCGGGGAAACGAAAAGAAAAATGCTTCATCTGTGTTATGGATATTAGTGCATCGGAGTTGTGTTCTTAATGATCTTCTGGACCTGGAAAAGGATCGGGAAATTATGGCACAGGCAGTAGTTTGGCATTAGGTGAAATAATACAAAACTAAGCCCCTGATCCTTTTACTGTAAGGAGGGAAACTTAGGGAAGCTGGCTTTTACAGTTATTTTGATTAGCAGGCTCCCCTCAGTCCTTCCAGCTCCCTTCCTTTACTATTGTGCTGGGCATGTGCCAGAGGTGCTTTGGCTGCTTCCAAGACAGGCATGTACTAATGAGTGGCCCAAACTACTCTGCTGGTCAGGTCAGGTGGCTGCTGCATCCCACAGCAAATGAAGACATTAATTTGGGTTATTTCTTTGCTTCACCACTGATAACTAAAGGGTCCTTGCCGTCTTTGTATTGTTTGATACTGATTTATGGGTACAGAAGTTTCTAGGGTGGAACCGATCAACAGGTTGTTATCTTACAAGCCTTACTTTCCTGAGAAACTGAGACAAAATTTTGTTATTTGAGTTGGTTGAAATTTTCCAAATGTCAGTAGCTGATAAGAAAATGGAAGGGGAGAGGGAGGGGAGTCAACGCCATCTCTCTGATTCTGCCTTCTTGAATTTTAATTGCTATGTTATTTGTGTATCATCCAGAATGACGTAGGCTGTTCTCAGGCAGAACAAGATCTGGTAGTAACTTACCATGTTCACTGAGAAGCACAGAGTGGGGAAAAAAGCATGAACCAAGGGGATGAACAGAAAACGATTAGGCATAAAGAAATGTATAATGCAGGTACTGGGAGGTGAAGGATTGTGAAAAGCAGCAAAGCAGAGAAATAAAATGAATAACAGAAAGCCAGGTGTTTTAGAAAGAGGAAAAGAACAGACTTGGAAATGGATGTTTAATGGTATTTAAATGTAATATTTTTTCTCTCTATCTCGAATTGAAGGGTTCTCTAATTCTGTGTGTGATAAAGATGACAGTCTTTGGCAGAGCAGAAAAGAGAGGGTGAGCAAGAGAGAAATGGAGTAGTAATCAGCTTCAAGAACTGATTAGGCAGAGAGTATCTGAAAAGGAGAAGTCAGGGAAGTGCTTGTGGAATGAGATCAAAGCAAACCAAGCAGAATTGGCAGAGGGTGACACCAGATGCCAGGCAAGAAAGAGTTGCTCAGGGCAGTGGACCTGACGATGGGGAATCTGAAAATACTGTGGGATGTAAATGGCTAATGAAGTTGATTTAAAAAGTGGTGTGGGTTGGCCAGAACACCCCATCAAGAAAAGCAGATCAGTTTGACCATGGTATTTTACATAAAATGGAGCAGTATGAAACATGAAGCTTACAAAGTACCTTGCAGCTGTCAAGGCAAAGGGTTGTTAAACTCATGGGTATTTATTTTGCACTCCCCTCCCCCCCCAACAAGGCCTAGCATGGAACACTCACTGTACTTACTATTTTTGAACAGAAAAGGAAAAGAGTTCTTAGGGATGTTACAGGGAGACTGAGAAGTTACGCTAGAGAGACTGTGGAGTTATCCAGCAAGAAAGAAGGAAAGGAGTGAGCAGATGGTTGAAGAAGCAGATGGAGAGAGTGAGATGCTATTTTGTGAGCAGGGGATATCACAAGGAGGATTTTGGGGGGGGAGGGGAGGGAAATGGGAAAAGAGAAAGGGAGGAAGGGATAGATGGGGAAAAGGAAACGTGATTTTGGGCAATGTCAGTTTTCAAAATGAGTGGACGATAAATGGGATGCAAGACCTTTGAGAAGGTAATGTGACATGTATATGCCTGTGTATTGATTAGGAGGAGATCTACAGCCAGTGACTGAGAATGGCACAGAGAAAAATTCATACTGCTGAAAATTGGCAGAAGCCTCTTCTGAGGCTTGGAGCTCTTGAGAGATCTGACACTTTGCTTCCTCTGCCTTGTCAGGAAGCATTTTAGGGGTTTTTTTTAAAGATAATATTTTACTGATGTTTCCTGTATGCTATCCAAACTCATTATTTCACCTCCTGTGTGTTAGAGTTGGAAAAAAAGTTTAAACCTTTGAAGTTAAAATAGAAAAAAAGACTGCTACTCAGTAAACAGATAATCAATTTCTATGGAAAGAAGCTTTTTAAGGAATTAAGTTTGCTTGCAAGCCCAGACTTCCATGAAATTCAAGGACATTTAGATTAGTGACTGATATTTATCTCTTTCTATGCTATAAGTTAACTAGCTTCACGTAATGTTATTATTCATTATCATTCTTCCCCTCTTCCCTTGTCCTTACTTTGAGTAGATTGATATTGATGAGGCTTGACATCTCAATTATCTCTCAAGTGTGTTAAGGCAGATTTAGTGAATTGGTCCTGCAACACCAGTCATGGCTTCTAAAAGATTTATCGTTACCAGATAATTGATGATGAGGCATGTTGAATAGGACAAAGTTTTCATACCAGGGATGTGGAGGCAATTTTCTATGTTGTTCTAAACCCAGAATTGTTGCCTTTTATAACAAAATTGTTGGTGGTAATTACTGCCAAGTGATATCTGAGCTATCACCATTTCCCTCTAGGCTTACAGTCTTAGGATGGAAGACTCAAGATTTTCATCTGGGAATACATTGACTTTAGAGATAGCTTCTAAATATTGTTTTTTTTGCAAAACACTGAGATCAAGTTGTTGCTTTGTTTTAAGCAGGAAGTGTGACATTTCAGGTTGTACAGCTTGCACTTGTAAAACATTGTGCTCAGTCGTTATTTGGATGTGAAAAATGATGATGAATTTCCTACCCTAACTTTGCTTCATATATTACAGGAGTACTGAAAATTAATGTATTATGATAGAAATTTCCCTGGCTGACCAGGAGGATGCATGATGACTGCCCCAGTTGTTTTTGGTTTATTTTTGTCTAAAATATTTCATGGGCATCTCCCATCAGTTAATACTGGAACTCATTCAGTCCTCTGAGCCTGTGTAAAACTCACTTTTTTCACTTTGCATTCAAAGCTTACTTCTCTGTCAGTCCCTGGTTTGAGATTGCAGTTGTGATTGAAATGCTGCATAAAGCTATTCCTGAGGCTGCTGTGACCTCTCCCACCCTCTACCCCTCAACACTTTGATGTTTCTGGTTCATTCCCCTACTATCCTAGTCAGCTTGGCCTTATCTGTATGGAGCCACTTTGTGGGCAGAAGGTTATTCTCTATTTGTCTTGGTTTTTATTTTCTTTGTGATGTGCCTACAGCCATTCTTAGGCTCTGGGAAAAATCAGCAAGGTTATGCTATTTGCAGTGATTGTTTCTACATTCTGAACACATGTCTATAGCTATGAAAAGGAATTAGTCAGTGGATCGCACATGAATATACAAATAATTAGGTAGTGATTATTTTTGACCAACGGCATAAGATTTTTGACTAAGAAATTGAAAGAGTTACTATTTGGGATGCAGATATTATGTGTTTCTGAAGTCACTGGCTCTGGGCTGTTTCAGAGAAGCAAATTCTAGCAATTTCTTACTATCTTCAGCAGCTTCTGCAAATGTCATATGATAATACTCTTTTCTCTAAACTAATTAAATCTGCAAATAAATACTGTTTGCAGCAGTCTTCATTTCCAGTTGCCATTTCTTTCTCAGTCTAATCCATGCACATATATATTGCCATTAATGTAGATATAATAGTCCAAATAGTTGGTTTTCCAGCATTCAGCAAGTTTCCAATTGACTGATGTCTGTTGGTATTCTATTCATGAGCTGTGTAGGAGTTTCTGATCGGTGTTGAAGTAGCGTCACTAGAAAATGGCACGATGCCTATGGTAGCTTTCCTTATTCCCTATAATTCAGCATCGATATTACTGATGGAAGCCCCTAAGGTCTGTTACATGCGCTTCCCAACACTGTCTTTAAGGTGTAATCTGATAATTACTTGAGTTGCGTGAAGCTTTTCCCACCTCTCCTTTGAGGGTGCTGTATTTTCTCAGCACTGATGGTACTGGAAGGAAGACATGTTGTACTTTGGGGAGAGCGTAAATTCACTTGGATGAAGGCCAGGTCATCTGTGTATATGTTGAAGGCTTTGGAAGTTACTTTTAATTAGATTAATTATGAAAATTTTTGTGAAATACCTATGCTGTCATGGACAGGGTAGGGATATAGTTGATCCGTGTTTTTGCTACCACAGGGTTTCTACTAGAGCACGCCCTGTTGCTTTGAATACAGAAATAAGCAAAGGGTTAGCTGAGGTGGATGTGGAGATGTGGATATTTTTATTCAACTTTTTATAGTGGAGTCTCTCAACAGTTTTATAACATTGCCAATGGAAATAGCATGACTGAAACTTGAATAACTAGATTTAGAATCAGTTATTACACTTTGCAGCTCAGCATGAACTTCCATCACTAAATGTGAACCTTTTTTATCAGTATATTATTTTGCTTTTTTGATTTCTGCAATATTTGACAAGTTTTTGCTGCATCACATTTCCTGCACTAAAACAAAATGAAGGAATGAGACTAAAGGCTAACAAATGCAATGATTCTGAGCTTTGAAATGTCAGTTAAATATTGTCGCTGTTTATTAGGTTCCCATGAAATTTGAGTGGGATTAAATTTGCTTTCCAGTTCTTCTTGCATCTTGGAGACAGTTAATAATCTTTCCTGGATTCAGACCTGAAAAAATCTTTGAATACAGTTGATTTAAGCTGTTAAGAATAAAAAGATGGAACTGAGGCAATTGTTTAATTTGATAAAAGCTTCCTTAATCTTTGATTAAACAAATATATATTATTAAGCTGGTTGCTGATGCTCATGAAAATGAGTGGTACATGAGAGTTCCTTATGATTATATCTCCGAGTAAAAAGTCCATTCCTAGGTAGTTCCATTTTAATTTGGTACAAAAGATAGAAAAAGGAAGAAAGAAAACAAAAAAAAAAACCCCAAACCCAAAACCAACTCACCCATAGAGTAAGTTATTGAAGGAAAACACTGCTTTGCTCATCTTGACCTTTCTCTAAGAGTCAGATGATGAGAAGATCTTTTGTTGTTAAGGCATTTAGTCATCAGATTTTAAATATTTCACAAAGGTTCTTATTTCGTTCTTGCTATCTGAATATCTTTTAGATTATTTCATTGAGAAGTATTCCAAAGTAATTAGAATCATTGTTTCCATTCACATTGCAAAACTGTCCTTTTCTGTTTTTCTGCAAAAGTCTGTGAGCATTCATGCCAACAACAAAGGGATAAAATTATTGGGAAGCGCTTCCTTAGGGGCAGTGTATACAAAGGTTGTGTGAAGCCCCATCTGTTGGTAATCATTATTTTGTCTTTTCTAATACAAAGTTCTTTAGAAAGTTTAAAATTTATTAACAACTGAAGCCTTAGTTTCTTTCTGTCAGGAACACCTATTTTTGTCCTCCCTTGAATAGAAAAGGAAGTGAAAGTGCAGTGATGGGGAACACTTGTCAGTGTTACCACCAGGGCAAAGGCAAAGCCAGGAAAAAAAAAAAGATCCAGACTTTCCTATCAGTTCTTGTGATTTATTAGCTGATGAACATAAATATGTGGAATTGTAACAAAGTCTGCTGAGATTGATTAGGACAGTTTGATGTTTTTATAGCCATGTTTTGACCCCATTTATTTTGATAGCTTTTATTCGCTTATCCACCCCTTCTCTCCTTTGTTTCCAGTGTAGACAGGTTTATAATTTATTTTAGAGTAAGAAAAGTATATAGAAGACTTGAAAGAAATGCTAATCTATTTCGTATTTTCCTCTGCTTTTTACAGATGAGATTTAAATTATTTTTTTTTTAAAAAGTTGCAGAGTTTGGCTGCAAAGTCATACATTCACAGGTATAATCAAAATGTAAATTAAATAGAATGCTACCCAGAAATCAAATGTAGAGTCCTCCACATGAGGAAGAATATGTGAAAAACTGGGGGAGCTGCTGGTTAGGTGGCATTTCTGCTGAGAAGATGATGTGGTGTTAGGTCAGTGACTCATCATGGATAGGCAATGCCCTACTATTTAGATAATAGGAAATGCTGTGCTGGGTTATCTAAAGAAGTGTAGTGCATGAAGAGATATATTTAAGCTCAGCTACAGGCTCAGTTTTTGGGTACTCTGTTTTAGCACCATGTGTTCAGAAAAGTCCTCACTTCCAAACCCTGAAGGGTCAATTGCAAAGTGCAGTGAAAAGCAGGAACGATGTATGAAGCCTAAGCCCCAAGGAGTGGACTGTTGGATCTAGAGGTGTCTCAAAATGTATTGGAGGCTTCAAAGAGACATGTCAGTGGCTGTTGATTAGATGAGAGACAATGGGCTGAAATTTTGGGTTAGGAAAATGAGAATGTGAGAAAAAGTTATTTAATCTGGTAGGAGAAAAGAAGGGAGAAGGAAAGACTGAGGAGAGCTGCAACAGTTTCCTGGGTGTACAGTTAGCTAAGGTGGTGGGTGTGAGGACAGTATCTCATCAATAAAAGCCATTGCTAGATATAAGGAAGAACTTTACAGAGAAATTTTATAAAAGTCACCATGTTACAGTAATTTAAATGGCTAATTAATAAGGGGATGAAATGGGTAATTATAAATGAAATGTCCTGAAGTCATAACTTGATGTTTTCCCTCATTAGTAATTATCATAAAGCAAAGATAAAAGATACCAGGATTAAAATACTCCATTTGGATTTCTGAATGAAATGTCGTCTATTTTCAGTTGTATATTTATTGTGTTATTGGAGAGAACTAGGATGCATTATCTTACACTCACATTTGTATGTCTCCTGCCTTAAAGTGGGATTTTGTTGATTATCATAGTTACCTCTATTTTGAATGGCATTTTAATTGCAAATCTTTGTCTTACCAAAATCACCAGTGCTTGCGCATATGTGCTGATATTCATTAACACATTGTCTCACACATTTTAATTTTCTTGGCAAGCCATTGCAGGAAGACTGTTGCTTTTTGCTTTAGCTCCTCTTTTCCCCTCTCCCTGCCAGTGTCTTCTTCAGACCACTGTATTGAAGAGTCTTCCAGCAGTACCAAACAGAAAGACAACCAGCTGTCTGATTTTCCACTCTTAGGTTTGTGAAATGGGAAAGCTATATATGTCCTTGAGCAAATAATGCTTTCAGTTAAGGTGCTGGGGATTTTTTTATCCTTACATTGCTGTAGTAGGACTTGATACGAGGGCTTCCAAATCCTACTGCCAGTATGTGGAATAGCATACCCAAATACCTCATGTTTAAGTGTGTGAGTAAAATCTTCAAAGTGAGTGGAATAACTTATATGTGTTTTGTCAGATCAAGCAGTTTAGTGTCTTGATGAGAGACACAGGTTTTTTCAGAGTATCATCTCCAAAGACTTTTAGTGCCTAATCCCTATTTAGGTAACTAATTTTAATTTGTAGTCTTTGACTGCAAGAAACCTATATTTTTCTATGACTATCCCATAACTTGGATTTTTTTCAGATATTGATTGGAAAGCAAATGTTATTTATTTTTTTCCTTCTTTTTTGAAAAGGAAGGTACAATGCACCCTGCAATCTGGAAGACTGCAAATAATGATAACACAGAAAACTACAAATTCTCTGCAGTCTGTCAGATTGTGACATCCTTTTTTTTGTTTTGTTCCTGTCCCTAAGAAAATTACTTTTTACCATTAGCACCATCTGCAACCATGTGATCCCATAAATTTCAAAGAAAGCCTCCAAATTCAGGAGACCATCACAGGAGTATAAGAATTATCCTTATGGGCTTAACTACAGAACAAAAGCTTTAGGTTAAGCATAGATGTCAAAGAGGCAGAGAGGTTAATTAGTACCTATTTTCTCATTAAACAGTGGGTGATTGCTGGGAATGAGATAATCTAGCTGAACAGATTGGTAGATTTTTTTCTTCTGTTAATCTTTGCTGATTTGTGCAGACCTGTGAGATCCCAGAGCTGCTGATCTCAGGCAGAGTGGCTGACGGGCTGTGGGGTAGGTGAGTTGTCAGTCTTCAGTCTGGGCAGCAAGGTAGGCTGGGGAAACAGTTATTAGGCTGGTCATCAAAAGCTTATGCATTAGAAGCCTCCTCCTGGTTTTATTTTTGCACTCTCATCTGGGGAGGACAAAATCTGGCCAACGATTTTCAGACAGAATTTGTTATAATGAATGCAAAAGTTTCTGAAATGTTTTTTTGCTCCTATGACATTTTGGTTGTCACAAACAATATTTCCATTCATATAATGTCTGGAAAGATTTGCTTGTTTATTATCAAAAGCAATGTTTTTCTCAATAAAAATCTACGCTATTTCAATGTGAATTTCAATTATAAGACTAAATTGGTAGGACTTAGAATAGACACTGAACAAAAGGACAAATGGAGAAATAAATGCCAATGTGGAGTCCTTCAGGGAAACAGATTCTTTCCTGGTGCAAATCAGTGTAGCTCCCATTGGAGTACTTTACACCCACCAAAAACCTGACTTGGATTTTTTTCTCATCAGGGCGGGTTGGCTCTTGCACACAGATAGCCTTTGGCTGGACTTGCTTTCCAAGCCAAAAAGTCACAGAAGGTGTGGGTGAGACAGTCTTTTTCTCCCAGTCTGCTCTGGAGTCCAGGCAGCCTTCTCTTCCCATCAATGCTGGAAGTATAGCCTGTCCTTTGAGAGGGGCATGTAGGCAATTGATTTGTTGGAAAGCATCAGTACTAACAGGCTGCTAGTAGAGGCAAGGCAGAAGCTGATGAATCCTTTTACATCCCTGGGAAATATAAAGATTTGTTGGTATGTGTTGTTTTTCAAACTATTGTGCTCCCCCTGACGCTGGGTGTGCAGTTTTAAAATCTAGGAGCTTGAGGTTGTGACTCATTAAATGTTTTTTATAAGCAAAACCTAAGCTGATTGAGAGGACAATTGGCTTGAGTCAGAACACCTGCAAAGCAATACTCTGATAGCAATGAGGAAAAGCATAATTTGAGAGACTGTAATATGCTGAAAGAAAGAGGATGTAGGCTACAGCAAGGCTTAATACATGGTAGTGAAGGAATCAGTACAGTGAAGCTGCATATCAAGTGTTAACAAAGGGTTCAGAACAGATGTAAGAATGGAGAACAAACAGGCTAAGGGATTTT
>JANRGW010027067.1:0-11671 GCA_024733675.1 Psilopsiagon aymara | reverse complement strand
GGACTCTTCATTAGGGACTGTAGTGATAGGACAAGGGGTAACGGGTTCAAACTTAAACAGGGGAAGTTTAGACTGGACATGAGGAAGAAATTCTTTAGTGTAAGGGTGGTGAGGCACTGGAATGGGTTGCCCAGGGAGGTTGTGAATGCTTCATCCCTGGCGGTGTCCAAGGTCAGGTTGGACAGAGACTTGGGTGATATGGTTTAGTGTGAGGTTTCCCTGCCCATGGCAGAGGGTTGGAACTAGATGATCTTAAGGTCCTTTCCAGCCCTAACTATTCTATAATTCTATGATTCTATGACATTTGGTAGTTGAGAGGAATTATACAATGTTTAATGGCACTGATCCAGGAAAAAGACTTGATAGTCGTCGAAGCCAGTAGTGGGTTCTTTGTCTGCCCTGGCAAAAAAACAAAATTCACTTTTCTCACAGTTAGGATTTTTTTGCTAGATTAAGGATTGTGCAATATTATGCGGATACTTTGTTGAGCAAATGAATTGAATAGTAAATGAAGGTCCTGTAAACAGTCCTGATATGAAAATACAGAATATAGTATTAATCCCTGGGTTCAGAATACTATCTTCTGTCTTCAGATTTATGTAATTCTGCAACACTTTCCCCTGGGATGCAGCATAGTCTACTCAGTCCTTGTCCACAGAGCTTACAGTCTTGCTTCTTTGGTGGGAAAAAATGCTGAAGCATCAGTTTCGTGCTACTGGGTAGTTGTGTCTGATCAGTGTCACAGAAAATAATTTGATGAAATATTATCTACTATTACAGTGAAACTCTACAGTTTTCCAACCCCAAAACAAAACCAAACCCTCACTCCACAGCTGTCTACTGTGTATGTGAGTTGTTACTTAAATGTCTTTTCCTCCAGCATCAGAGATGACCTACCTAAAATGTTGTCTACCACATGGTGATATCCATTTTAGGCCTGTGACAGTATAAATGCTAAGGAAGTCCCAGAGTGCAGTTTGAATTGAGGCACACAGAGTGACCCAGCAGGAAGATTAATGGATTTAGATAGCCTCCTGATCATTTCAGGATATTAGACCTCCCTTTCCCACTCCTTAATTTAGGACACTCTCCAAATGGCTCTTTCACTTCATGATAACCTCTTCTCTGTTGCTGTCATGATTGTATGTTAGTCTGCAGCTGACTCCACAGGAGACCGATTGGGTTTCCCCTGGTCATTTTAAGTATTGAACTCTTGCCAGATACCAAAATGGTCCATGTTGCATCTTTTGCACAGTTGTTTCATTGTGAAAGTCCTCAACTTGAAAGCAGATTCCTTCATTGTTACTGTTTTCTAATCCCTGATACCTACCACGAGTTTTTGATTTGTTTCTGTTTCGGTGTTTCTGTTTTGCAGTGTTGCTTTCGTTTGATTCAGATCTGAATCTCTAGCTGTAACTGATTATGAAATCATAGAATGGTTTGGGTTCTAAGGGACCTTATGCTTATGCAGTTCCACCCCCCTGCCATGGGCAGGGGCACCTTCTACTACACCAGGTTGCTCCAAGCCCTGAATAACCTGTCCTTGAACACTGCCAGGGATGGGGCAGCCACAGCTTCTCTGGGCAACCTGTACCAGTGCCTCACCACTCTCACAGTAAAGAATTTCTTCCCTATATCCAATTTGAATCTCTCCTTTTGAAGTTATTGACGATCTTATGCCACTGTGGGAAAAATAACCATACAGCCCAGTTGTAATGAGGAGTGTGAGGGGCTTCCCAGGTAGCCTAAATGCACAGAGCACTCTGGGGTATGATACACAAGAGTAGACTCCTCTTTCATTGTATAAAGAAGTATTCTAGAATTGTATGTGCTTTGATACTTTAATTCCTGCCACTGTAAAATGCCTTCCAATTGGTTGGCTTTGGTGCTGATATGATCTTTCGTTCTCATTCTGGGAACTGTCATATCCAATAAGCAACCTGATTAATCAGTGTGTGTTGGGACATGCTGGTTCAAATGGCCAGAATGATACAGGCAGGTCCCCGGGCCCCTTTAATCACTTTGAGCATAGTTTTGTTTTCAGGAATTGCCATTTCACTGCAGCAAAGTATATAATCAGCTCTTGATGGTAACACTTCTTACTTGTTTTTCTTTTACTTCTTTTTTCTTTTTAATGTGGTTACACCAAGGTTTTATTTTTTCCAGTGTCTCAGTCCTCCTGGTTGTATTCTTGCCTTTGAATCAATTCAGACTGCTGTTTTGCTGAAGTCAGGGAGCCACTTTTCTTAAGATATGTATGTTTGAACGTGAGTGCATTTTAAAAAGGAATTGAGTGTTGCTGGAAATCTCAGTATGTACAAACCTCTCTATGTAGGGACCTAAATATTTTATTTTAAATATGAGGGTGCTTTTTTTGCCATAGAGTATCCAATTGTTTATCACAATAAACTTCTGGTACTGGGATCTAAGGAGTTCTGCAGCACTGTAGGGGGTCTCTTGGAGCTGAAAGGGATGGTGAGGTCATGGTACCATCTTGGAGTACCAGGTAAAACCCTGTTGTTACAGAAAAGAAATAATTTAAAACAGTTTTTAAACAGAAGCAATTAGTCATCAAATTTAGGAAGATGCAGTTTCCTTACAAATTTTATACAGGGCATGTAACAGAAGTAATAGATGATAAAGGACAAGATAATAAAATCATACATTAAAATAAAACCAAGTATTTAAATAATTAGACATAAGCGAGTCATAAAAATCTCTTGTTATAATGAGAGGTGTCCATTGTTTTTGTTACAAGAAGCTGTAGTATTGTTCCACTTTCTTTAAAAAATGTATAATCTGCTTTTGCACTGCCAAGTGTTATATTCTTATGCTAATAGCTCTTATTAAGTACAGTTATGCTGATGCTGTGGATGTGTGTCAGTTTTGTTGATTACCATCAAAAGCAAGGAAGCCTTTCTTGCTCAGTTGAAGGGTTTTCCTCATCTTCTAAAATCCAGCATGAGTGTTGCACTGTCCGGATATTATGGTCTCCATTTGTATCTAGTAGAATTATTTCCACTTTGAAAAGAAAAAATTATAAAAAAAAAGGGAAGTGCAGATAGCCCCTGATTTTCCTATGTGTTCTTCTCTGTTGGTTCTGGAACTACTGAGGTAAAAGTAGCAATCAACAGTTTTATTTTTGCTATTATTGCAGCTGTCTAGTTCTTCTAAACCTGTGATTTATCAAAGAGATAGGAAAGTTTGCATGAGGCATTGTAATAACGCCGAGGTCTGAAAGTGCTGTCCTTCTGCGCATGCAAAGGTTCAGAATGCTTTGAACATCATTTGCACACAGTCTTTTTCATAGTTTATTTTTCTCAGTTTGCCTGTGACAGCAATTGCAGGGGGAGGCCTGTACATGCAAATAACCATGTTATTTGCCCCCAGCCAGCAACTCAGCCCCACAGAGCTGCTCCCTCCCTCTTGGTTGGGTGGGGGAGACAATTAGAAGATAAAAATGAGAAAAATCTTGGATTGAGACAAAGGCAGTTTAATAGGTAAAGCAAAAGCCACACACACAAATGAAGGAAGGTGTTCAGCCATTTCCAGTCATGCGTCTCATGGTGACGTGGAAAGACAGACAGCATCACTCTGAACATCCCCCTTTCCTTCTTCCCTCAGCTTCACATGCTGAGTGAGCATGACACCACAGGGCATGGGATATCCCTTGAGTCAGTTGGGGTCAGCTGTCCTGTCTGCATCACTTTCTACCTGCTGTTGCACCCCAACAGCCTCACTGGTAGGATGAGGAGCAGAAGAGGCCTTGACTTTGTGTAGGTGCTGCTCAGTGATAACTGAAACATCCCAGTGTTATCAACACTGTTCCAGCATAAATCCAAAAGATAGCCTATTACAAACTACTGGGAAGAAAATTAACTCTCTCAGCGAAACCCAGTGCAGTTATTCATCATGTCCAATTGCTTGACTTGCTGGTTTTAGATTTTATCAGTACTTTTAAAGTGGGGAGTAAAGGACAAAGGATAGCTAAACTGGCAGTTTAACACATGGCAAAATCCTTCTTTTAGAAGGGACACCAGTGCTGATGAGTGTTGCTGGGGTATGTTGGTAACATCATACGTTATGATAGTTGCGCACATGCACATAAACGTGCACCCACAGAGTACCAATGTGGTACATATGGTACCAAATGTTCTGTATCTCCTCCTCAAAATGTCTCAGATCTCTGGCTTTTGTTTCTGATGCCAGAGGTTGAAGTTTTCAGTGTGCTGCTTGGGATACAGTGGGCTGTACTGGTAGGAAGTGTGCGTGGTTTTATTAAAGGCTTACTCTAGATAATGTGGCTTTTGAAGGAAAGTTGTAGAGTACTGTCTCCTTGGCTGCTTTTTAGCAAATTTTTCTGTAATTAGCAGTAATACCAGTAATACAGGTAAAAATCAAGCCTCTCATCAGTTGATAGTAATGCAGGTACCAGCATCTTCTTTCTCATCAGTGCTATTATCTGGGCTTGGATAGCAAATTCATTTTACAGTGGTGACCACAGAGTTCAAATTCTGATGATTTTGTCAGTCTGTGTCCTGAACTGTGGTGCAATTGATCTCTGACTGACATTGCATGCCTGACATTGTGGTGTGCTGGGGTTTTGTTGTGGGGCTTTTTATTGCTGTGTTTGGTGGGTTCTGTGTTGTTGAAGGAAATAATAACAGGGCATGAATAATATCTGTGTTGCTTTATAAACATCTTTAAAGCAGACGCAATTTTTAGTAAATGCATCTAAAAGTCAATATAATGCTTTTCTGTGTTAAAGCTTTGCAAGTAAGCAAAGGAAAATAAGGAAGTTTCCTGTGATGTTAAAAGTAACAGACATATTTTTCCTTTGCGTGTTTGCACTGTTAGAAAGTAGTAGACTAAAATGTGAATCCAAATTTCTAAGGTAAGTAGATTCTAGTGAATAGTGCATTTTACAATAATAAAATGTTTTATCTGCTGAAGTGTTAAATATTTTGCTACTGATTGTCCAAAAACCAGAAAGATTGGACACTTAATTTCTAATGTGGAAAATTTTATTTATTTATTAACTTTTTCTCAAGTTAGAATATCTTTTAGTTTCTTAGGAGTTGTTTAAAATACAAATTGGAGAGAAAAAATTATTGTTGTCATCCTTGGTATAGTTTTGTTACAAATTTTCATGGTATATGATCATACTATTCACAAGAAAATTATAATACATGCTGGGAAGGTAAAAATTGAGAGCAAGTGAATCCAGGTGATGAACTCTTTCTTTCTACTTATTTCTGATTTGCGTGTGCCACAGTCAGACTATTCAGCACCTGCAGTTCTTTGTGCTTTGCTGTAAAAGAGTTAAATTTGCCTATATAGGAATGCTCTTCTAGTTGCATAAGTGGATACACCTTTATCAGCTGAGGTAAATTTTAGGCAAGAATTTGGTTTATTTCTGTAAATGTGCTTAAATGAAGCACTGCACCTCTAATATTAGCAGATCTTAGTGTTGCTGTCTTTTAAAGCACATCTTCAGTCCATGTCTGTTTCACGTGGCCATGAGAAATTACTTGCTGCATTACATTGCACTAACACCTCATACAGCCTTTGCTGTTCAATTTGCTATTTAAAATGCATATGGTTTGTTCTCAAGTTTCATCACCTTTGAAGGTTTCCAAAGTAAGTCTGAAGGGTTACAGCCCCTCTCTCATTTAAATCAATAGGAAAGAATACTGGTCATAACAAGGAAGAACAACACTGTTGGTGTCTTTTAATCTTCTATCATGTGAGCTCCTCTTGTTTCTTCCTGTGTTAGTTTTCCCAATACATATGAGGGCAGTTTATGGTGGAGCTTGAACTGTTGAGAATCACTGTGCTTAGAGTTCTCCAACTTGCTAAGGAAAAAGCTGGTCTGATTTTTCTTTTTATTTTCATGAATGTCTCGGACCTGATACTTGTGTAGTGGCTGTGGTGGCAGTGTCTAAGAATGAGGGAAACCAGTGATACCATAGTCAAAGACTGGCTTTGGGGATCTCCAAAGGATGTGCTTTTTCTCTCACTCCACTGGAATGCCAGCTGTGGATTTTAAGAATCTGGAATGGTATTTTAAAAAGTTGGAAGATTTTAGAGTAATAACATATTCCGCTTTTTTTCCATTTTAAGAATTTGCTCTGCTGATGTTTAATATGTAAGAAGTGTGAATAATTTAATAAAAAATTCTCTCAAATGAGGAATTGAAAGGGAATTCCAAATACATGTTATAATGCAGTACTCTTGCCACTTGACACTTCTGTATGTATGGTCTTCCCTGGCACAGGGCTGAAAAGAGTAAGAAATGTCCCATGTTAGAACTGTGGAAGTGTGCACACTTGCGAAAGACGGGCAGACTGGTGACAAGAGAAGTATGACTGGTGTCATGAGTTGATTTGTGTGTTTCTTATGTGAACTGGATGGTGTTTACTAAGAAGTATGTGAGTAGTTGGATTCTTCTGAAATTGCTTATGAAGTGCTTGCTCTTGTGCTGATGCTGTGTGTGTTGCATAAACGCTTACAGCTCTGTGATTGTGCCTCTGTTGGTGGCAGCCAGCTGTGTTGCCTGGTGAGCTCTTTGGAAGCTATCAGTGAACACTTAGTTTTACACTGCACTGTACTGTTTGTTTTACCTAAGAGGCTGGCCTATACTGTCTTCATCCTTTGAGTCAAGGGCTACGGGAACCATTGCTTTATGGCTGAGATATAAAAATGTGAGCAAAGCAAACTGGTACTGCTTCTCCTTCCTCTTGTCAGAACCACATATTGATCTAATTTTCTAATGGGCTGTAAGGTTTTTAGTTAAACTGTTGTAAGGAAGACAGCTCTGTATGTTTTCATGTTTAAAAACTACTGTCACTTCTAGTATGTCTGGCCTAAGAAATACAGACACTGGTTAGTGCATAGCGTAAAATACACAAGTGCGTACAGTAAAACCAGACACAGATAATGAAGTAGAAAGGTGAATTTGGTGTTTGTGTTTATCCTTTCACAGCCAGGGAATGTATACAGCTAATGAACTGTGTAAAAGAATTGGCTTTGCAGCTGACAGTTGATTTGGAAATGCAAAAATCTAAGGAAGGTATTTTGCTTTCCACTAATCACAGCCTGGCAGTTATTCATATTTAACGATTTGTATAATTGTTTTTAATACTAAATTTATGTCTCAGTATGTATGTGCAATGCATCTGAGTTGCTGACACTGTGATCTACAATTTTTAATTCTTTCTATTTTGCTTTTAAATTATCAACCATAACTTTGTATTACAGCACACGAGGGAGGAAATGTTAAGCTGCGATTCCAACAGCAAACGTTAAATGAATATATCACATGCTTTTCAAATAATAAATTTAGAAGTGTATGAAGATTTACAGGCTATTCCATTTTCACAGTGATGCCAAGTTAGAGCTAGATTTGGAGTAATCTCCAGGAATTTACCAACAAAGTTTAAGTTGAGGAGCAGATGTTCTTTACTGTGGCATCGGGAGACACTGCTCGTCCTTCTTCAGAAGGAGCTTGTCCCTCCCGAGCATCAACCAGGCTGTGATTATATTGTCCTTAAACATACTTATTAATTAGATTGCATACATATTCATTGAGTTACTTATGCATTACATCATAAAACATTGTGCCACACCTTCCTCGCTTAGTTTTAGGATCACTGTCATTTCAGTAACCACCAGTCAGGTTCTGGCTGATTCTTACACAATGCTTGTCTTAGCAATTTTCTTATCTCTATAGTTGCTAACAAAGCCTAATGTCTTTGAAGTTACTAATTTACAACCCTATTCTTCAATTAACCCCATTCTTCAAGCTGCTTTGCAAACTACATGCATGTGACTTCCACATGCTGTAGTTTGGAAAGGTGTTCAGTCTTTTGGACTATAACCTGATTATCAAAATACCTGTGTAGATTGTGTGGAATGATAAGAGATAATGCATCTTCTCTAGTGTATTTAGGTATCACTTTCAATACGTGGTTTGCTAGATGATTTGTGTGCTATCTTTACATGTATTGTTTTTTTATGGTGCTAATACAAATAAAATCTGTTCTTTTAATTTACTAACCATTACTGTGAAACAATAGGTACTATTATGAGCCTTGCCTGAGTGACAGGTGTTGTTAAATCTTTGGATAGTAAACTGGAAATACTAGTCTTTTGTTGGCAAGAAATTTAGGGAAATAATTATTTGAATGTAAATTCCTGCCCTATCACTGAGCATTTTTATACAAATTAGGCAAAAATAATTTCCTGTGATACTTTTGAAATCAAATATGGAAGTGAATAATGTTTGTGAAGACTCTTTAGCTACAGAATGTCATGCACACTTTAACATTTGGAACTATAGTATACTACTTTAATTTGTCATATTGATGTATAGACAATATTAATTTGTTATACATCCCAATTAGATAAGAAGAAAATGTTGAGGGCATTAAATCCTAATCTTTAGAGAAATGCATTTGTAGAATGCCAGCAGATGTCAGTATGTTCTTGTCAGATAGCCCTTTTGTTTTCAAACAATAACCTTCTTTCAATTAAATCATGTGGGAGGAAGTAGCAAGGGTTGTAACACTCTCTTAATGCAGGTCTGTTTAATTCAAATATGTTACTGAAGAAGGTCTTTTTTTTTCCTTTCTGCTTCCTAGACCTGGGCTAGCACAATGTCTGTGCACACACTAGCTTTCACTGTATATAACTTGTTCATCAGACTGCTCAAAGGACAGTTTAAAATACTTTGCTGAATGGGGATATGTTTGCTGATAGTTTGGCACCTTCATTTCTAATTGAACTTTATTTTTCTCTGTAGAACATTTTGTGTATAGATTCCCTTCATATATTCTGAGGCATTTGGAAAAAGCTGGCACACTTCTTTCTGTTTGCGTAGCTAGTGAGTGTGTTTGAACTCTGATGTCTTTAATCAAATCTGTTTCTGTAACTGGGAGATTATTTTGTCACCATTTATATGTGGTAATCAAAACCAGATGAGCTTTTTCTTGTCTTCCTTTTATTTCACAAATCAATACTATTGTGATATTGTGGAGAAGACTTCCCCTTTTCTGAAAGTGCAAAATGATGCCATGTAGTGAGAAAGGGTATAGAATTCATAGTCTGGAGTACTCACCATATTAAGCTGATGTCACTTTTTAAAAGGATGACTTAAACATCATGGAAAGTTGCTAGGTTGCATTTTTGGCGTGGTGGTCAGTTTGTGCTTTAATAAGGTATATGGATGAACAGATGGAACCTGTAGTCCTTATGAAGTTTGCAGCCTACTGACAGGTAATCCAGCGTGCATCAGTGCCTGAGATTGTTACATGGGTAGCATAAGAGGTGGTATTAAAGCTACATTTAAGTTTTGGTTTTGTTTTTCTCTGTGTGTTTGTCATTATTGTCTCTTTAAGGAGAGATATTCTGCACCATAAAGAAGATAGCTCTATTTTTCCTAAAACGTAATTTAAATATTTCAGTCTCTGTTTGGACCTCTGTCCATCTTATCCAGCACTACCACCAGCGGAAGGGTAAACCCCATGATTTTCAGTGTCGGTTGCCTGAAGCACAATGCAGTAGGAGTTGGAAGAAGTGGTAAGAATCCTTTCAGAAAATGAAAGGGCATTTGCTTAAGTTTCTGTTAGGGAGCCAATATATTTACACTACATTTTGGCCTAAAGTGTTCTTTTTTTGGTAAATTCACAGTCATAAAATACTGAAGCTGTCACTTGAGGCTTTTTAGTTACATTTCCAAGCATAAATTTATTAAAGTTTTTTTCTTTCTTCAGCCTTCTTTTAAAACAAGAAGAGTTTGTTGTACATGCATGACCTATTTATTGTGACTGATTCCTTACTCTCTTCTCATCTCAGACTGTTTGTGAGATTTTCAGATCATGGCAACTAAGATCATGCAACTAAGAATCAAGGCAGGCAAACAGATAAGAAATATATTTACCTCTGGAGTAAAAAAAAACCAAACCCATACAGAATTACTGAGGTTGTAGTTATGGAAATTTGACAATTTTATTTTTGAATGGTGGTTGAAATGCATTTGCCCTTAATACTTCTTCTAGAGATGCGGATAAACACCCCAAATCCTGTTTAATGTCATACTTGAATTAGTTCTGAGCAACCTTTTGCATGATGCACTGATGTATTTTAATTCAGGGTTTGTCTTGCTTGCCTGAAGCTGAATGGAAAAAGTTGGAAAATTATAGTTCTCTTTTCATTTTAGCGTAGGGATAAAAAAAAAATTAAAAAAGAAAAGAAAAATCTAGATATTTGAGAGTCTGCTTGTGTAATGTTTGTAAATTTATCCTCTCTCTTTGTAGTGAAAATAAAAGGTAAAAATTATTTTTCTACCACTGAATGAAGAAAAATAAGCTGTATCATTTATTGTTTTGACATATTTTCTTCCATGGCAATGTAAGCACTTTCTGATAGTTGTGTCTTACTAATTTTCTCCTGAGTATGCCTTTTGAAAAGCTGCAATATATATATGTAATTAATTTCCTTGTGTAGCTGGCAGTGCTATTGCACCTTGGACTCCTGAAATTCAGGTTCTTAGCAAAAATGGGTGGAATCTCCATCATGCGGTACCATACTTAACAACTGTTCTAAAAAAACTGTATTTCACTGAAATTCATGGTCAGCCCAAAAGACTTACTACAGCTTCTGTTTTATTGCACACAGAAGTTTAATTTATGAAGATTCAGGCTTTACAATGGTTAAATGAAGGGAGCTGGTTTTCTTGTGATAATACAGACATAGGGATTAAAATAGTAAATGTGAGCATTTACATCTGGCTTTCAAAGCTTGCTCATTCAATCTGTATGTTGATGTATGTAAGTTAAGAGCAGATGAACAACCTGGTTGTTCATTTTGTCCATGTACTTCATACGTAAATATCTGAAAATGTGATACTGTTCTTGGTCAAAATAGTGAAGAAGTAATACAATAAATCTTGGCATTAATTCTGATTCCTCAAAACTAATTATTTTAAATAAATCTGAGCTCTAAAATGAACTTTAGAACATTTGAAGCTTGTTGGAAGTGTATACAAGTCTAGATGGATTGGTCAACAATAGTACAAAAATAAATACAACTTCAGATTTTCTGCAATATGTCGTAGCTCTAATGGCATCGACTTTGTTAATTTTGACTTTGATAGCTTCATAAAAACCTATGAAACTACCCAGAAAGAGATGTGTTATTTTCCAAATCTTGAAAAAACCCAGGGGTTCTGGCTAACACGTGCCCCCAGTACATTTAACCTGTTTTTCCTTTTAATTGCAATTTGTTTGAGGTTTTTTTTTCCCAACTCATAGAATCATAGAATAGTTAGGGTTGGAAAGGACTTTAAGATCATCTAGTTCCAACCCCCCTGCTGTGGGCAGGGGCACCTCCCACTAAACCATGACACTCAGGGCCCTGTTCAACCTGGCCTTAAACTCCGTCAGGGATGGAGCATTCACAACTTCCTGGGCAACCAATTCCAGTGTGTCAACACCCTTGCAGTAAAGAATTTCTTCCTGGCATCCAATCTAAACTGTTAAGCTTGAATCTGTTACCCCTTGTCCTATCACTACAGTCCCTAATGAAGAGTACCCCCCCAGCATCCCTATAGGCCCCCTTCAGATACTGGAAGGCTGCTATGAGGTCTCCATGCAGCCTTCCCTTCTCCAGG
>JANRGW010027064.1:0-50011 GCA_024733675.1 Psilopsiagon aymara | reverse complement strand
TTGTGCCAACTTTTACAATCATGATGAAGTTCCTTGCAGTTCAACACAAGAAAGGAATTACAGTGGTTGGGTCCAAAACTAATCTGGAGTGAAGAGCGAAAGCCAAATGTGGGTGCATTTTATTGAAGATCAAAAGCACAATGGTGTGAGATTGTATTATGCTCTCCACAGGAGCTGTATTTTTCTACTACTACAATAGGATTAAGGTGTTCAGTGGAAAAGAGAATTATAAGGGGAAAAAAAATGCCCCATTGGGCTGGTACTGGCTGCATTTGAGTTCTTCTTAAATAATGGCAATATTTCATCCCTCAAGAAGTTGATAATTCTGTTTCCAAACACTTTAAAACAATCATTATAAAGGCCAATAATAATTTGATTCCTACTATTTGTTGCTGAGGATTCATTCTACCTTTTGAGATATATATATTTATATAAAGTTTGTTACCATTTCTACATTTGTTCATTTTAAAAAATTCAGTCAACCAGATGCGTTTGAGTCAAAACTAAAGACATGCCCTTATTTAGCCCTGCGTATTTGAGAGCACAGGATGTTAAATGTTAGTATACACAGGCTGGACACAGCTGGCAGCACAGAGTCAAGCCACTTTTCTACCCTGAATAAGTAAAGAAAGCACAAAAGAAAATTTTTGGCATGACTTACCCAATGAAAGGTGGTCTCCTGTGCAAAAAACTGCTACCTGTTTTAAACCAGAAATTTGCAAAGCTTTGGCTAACTTTCAGTTTCCCAATACCAGGGAATCCTAGAATGGTTTAGGTTGGAAGGGACCTTATAAATCATCTAGTTCCAACCCCTTTCCACTGGACCAGGTTGTTCAAAGCCCCATCCAGGCATGACTTGAGCCTGGTTCTCTTCCAGGCTCCATGGAACGTGATTGTGTTTAAACACTAGGTATCACCTCCCCTTTAGAGTGAGCAGCATGCACCTAGAGATCAACTTGTGCATGCTTAGTGAAAGTAGTTTATATACGAGTCCGCTTTCACTGAACTGACCCCAGCCCTGTACCACATGTTCAGCAATTGCCATTTTAAGCATGACTCCATAAGATAAAAAGCACACAGGCAGATCTCTCTGCTCGCACAGGCCTGATCTGGTGCCATCTCTCCCTGACTTCATCCCTTCAGTACCACTCTTCACAAAGTGCCTGTGTGTGCCTTCTTGCCTCATCCTCCTAAAAACTTCAGAGCACTCCAGTGTTCTACTACATTGCAACCTGAAGCACTCATTTTCACAGGAGCTGGTGTAAAATCCTACCTTTCTCATATGGAAGTATTTTATTGCTACCTTTCAGAGGTATAAATGACAGCACTGAAGAACAAAGCCCAAGTCCTATAAACTGATACTACCTTTGTGCCAAAGTAATCCAATTAAGGAGGTACTGTGATAACCTTAAAGCCATATCAAAATGAAGAAACCACTTAGGAACTTACAAACATTTGTTTTTGTATCAGAGTCCATCAGCACAAGAACACCCTTATGGGGCCCTAATCAGCCAAAGTATCATTCTCGTCTATTACATTCAGCATGGCTTATCTACTTCTCCATAATGAAATCAGGGTGATACTTGCTCTGATTTCTGTTAGCAGGAAAAGCCTCTGCTACTTAAATTGAAGCAATATGCTTCCATGCAGGTCCTGTCTCCTTTCTCCCAGAGGCAAGAGAAAATCCCAGGTATGATAATTAAAAAAGACATCCAAAATAACTTACTACAAAACATAAAATGTGCTGCTGTTGTGTCCCTGGATATGGGTCTCTATCCAGTTTCGTAACTGGTTCCTCAAACTAAATGATGAGTTGTGTTTCAGCAGAAAAACTGCTAGTCTTAAATGCAGTTTGGATCTCACATTTAGGTCCTATTAACTAAATAAGGAATAAATTTATTTTTAGTAGAAGGTGGGTAAAACTGAAAGAAACAGGAAATGATGATCAAATTAAATGTTGATTTGGTGCTCTGTAATTTAAACTATTGCAGGCATGTGGAACGATTGAAAAAAAAAAAAAAAAGGAAGCCAGTTGAAAAAGTTAAGATGCTTGCTTTCAGTTGTCCAGTTGTCCATGCTAAGCAAAAATTAAGTATTACAAGAATCTGTAAACAGCTTTCAGTTTCAGTAATGGATTAAAGGCCCAAGCAACACTCATCTATCATGCTACCATTAGTAACTCTTAGATTTCAATGAGATTACTCCCATATATAAAAAGAATCATAATCTACCAGGACACAGAGATTAATGAAGACAGTCACAAGGATGGATTTAAGAAGCAGGCTGGAACTTCATTAACACAATATTTTCACTTGTCAAACAGTTAGGTGGGCCTAGTGCAGGGATTGCAAAGCTACAAATTAGGGCAGAGCCACCCAAATCTCTTTTTTAGAATGAGCTCACATCTGAAGCCTACCCCTCAACCCTTCCCCAAGAAGGACCTAGACCCTCCAACACTTCATTTAGCTTTGCTTCTTTCCTAGGTGCAAATCCAATTGCAAAGTTCCATTTTTTTCAGCCTTAGTCCACACTGAACATTAACTGGAATTTTCCATAAATTCCAACAGATAAATAAATGTGTACTATCATTTATTCCAAATCCAACGTTTCAGCCTACGTCCATGGTGCCACAAAGGCCGTGAAAATATTTTATGCCTCCCCCAACTATATTTTAACAGAATAACATACCTTTCTTGATATCAGATTACCTCATCAAGTGACAGCACCCCAAGACCAGAGTTTACATGTCATGACGCAGAAAGAAAGGATTAATGTAGCCTAAGGCAGCAAGACACCCAAACTCTAGGTTCACTTACACAGCTACCAAAAGCAAAAGAGCCAGTCAAGGATCACAGCTGATGGTCTCATGCATATGTTCTGGCCATCCCCTTTCTTTCTCGGGTGTTTACCACACCACCAGGTTAATTAATAGTGTTTTTCATGGAGCCTCCACTGGAGGTGGAAGAAGCACTTGCAGGATGAGAAACCATGTGGTGATGCTTACTTACTATGGAGACCACTAAGAAAGTGTCTTGCATGGCTCAGCAGGGGTCACTTAGGACTAATTAGTCAGGGCAGACCATTAGGACAGTGCAAGTGTGGTACTTCCAGACCCCCAAGTATTTCAGGTATGTCAGCATGGTGCAGCATTCTGCACAGCCTGCATATTAAATTCAAGCAAGGACTGCAACAAGGTTTTCAAAGAGATCAGGAGTTTTGGGTGCTCAAGGAATTGGAGAAGCTGTGGTGTCTCAGGTGGCACAGGGTTTTGCAAAAGCAGGTGTCTGAAGTTTTTTAATCTAGCCCCATTTGTTAACACTGGTGATTGACTGAAAAAGGGAGGTAAACAAATCATCTGTGACTTCTGAAAAGAGAGGCCATTTCCTGTGAGTGCATTTTTGCAGGACTGAGCACTTACTGTCTTACCAGTAGCACAGGAACAGGGATTTGTATATACTGTTTTAATAAGATTGATATCTCTACAACACTCCTTAAATGAAAACAAAATAAAAAAATATTGTAAAAGGACAGAAAAAATGACTCAAATTTCCCATTATTGCTAAAAGCCTCTAATTTTGAATATAACCAAGCTTTGTGCCACTAGATAGAGGGGGGGTTAAATATATGTTTAGGTGCAATAATTAATATTAAAATAAATCAGAAACAAATTGTGACCCTGTTTAAAATTTAGCACAGCTGCTATATATTATCCAGCATATACACAGTAAATAGTACCCTCAAGAAAAACAAACATAACAAAATCAAACAAAAATTAAGAAGTGGCCAAATCCCCAGTCAAAGGCACTGTTCTTTAATTTGTGATCTTTGAAAAATCATACAGTGTATACAATTTTTGCTACAGCATTCTTCACGTAAAGTGTTTTCTTGCACTACCATCTTTTGTGGAGTAACACAGCTCCTAATATCCCCAAATTACTATCATAAAAACAAAAAGGAGAGGAAGTTGCAACGCAATGAGATGTTATTTTGTATTTGTAACAGAGCAATCATTGATTTAAAATTGGCATTGGAGCTCCTTTTCTGAAATGATTGCTAGGTTAGGAAACAACAGTTTAAACAAGCAAGATCTGAATTTCTGAAGAAAGGCTCAGGTTTAGCACGTCCTAATCTGTGTTTTGACTATTAGACCTACATATTTTTCAGTGTATGCATGTTCTATTTCTGTGGAAGCATCCTATGGTAATGCTCATAAAATCATTGCCTAGAAGGTCACACATCTTTATATTTCACCTTTAAAGAAAACACAAGTCTTACAATGCCAGACAAATAAAATTCTCTCAGAAACTTAAAGCCTGTTTCACCTCATGCACCTGCTTGTGGGTTACAGGTGTGCAGTGAAGGATAAGCAGTGCAAAATATTTTATATTCTGCTTTTACAGTGTGTAGGCATTCAGGCTGTTCACTACAAATGACTGCACAAGGTGAGAGGCACTGGAGAATCAGGCCCCAAAGATTTTCTATACTGGATCAGATCACTGGTGCATTAAGTGTGTCACCTCACAGCTGGATGTTCCAAAATGAACCTAGCTATCTCAGTAGTACTGTGGGAACTACTCTGGCAGTCAGTCTGCATCCAGGAGAGGAGACTGGGTTTTGTCTTTTATTTTCTTAGTGTAGCTATTCAGAACTGTTCTCATTTGTAATCAAGTTAACGGTTAAACAAGAGTATCTGACTCTTGTTGTGGAACAGGATGGAAGACATGGCATTAGAAATCATAAATGGCATGGCAGGGGGGCACACACACAACATGGCACAAAAAAAAACAAACAAAAAACAAACCCAAACACTACTTTCTTGCTATTTTCACATGTTTCTGTGGTATAAGAAAACAGTCCACAGTATCAGAAACACATTATAACTATGCCATAATTTACATCATATTTTATACCGCAGAGCTATTTTGTGGAACTTTACAGCTTTGTATAGTTATCCATTTAAGTCATAAATGTAACTTAATATTACATAAACAATAATTATATACAGTGTGCAAATATTACCTAGCTATAGGAGGTACCAGATATCAGCAACATGAAGCAGCAAAAATATATAAGCACACAAAGCTGTCTAAATCTCTCAGAGGTTGCATGCACTGAACCTTGGTGAGAATGAGATTGCAGCTCGCCACTAGTCAAGTCAAAGGCACAGGAAACATTTCAACATGCTGATATCAGCATCTGAAAAATCAAAAGCCTTCTCTGTGCAGAAGAGCAAAACTTGTAGTGCACATGTTAAATAGTTTGATCGTAATTGTCACATACCTGCTGACTGAAAGTCAATGGCACTTACATGTGTCCCTAAATAGTTTTTCTGGAGATCAGTTTCAGCCACCAAAAAAAAAAATGAACACACGGAGAATGTGCATGTGTGTACAGTCACAAACCCCCTTCCTATGCCACTGGTTTGTGTACTATCTTTCAAGAGTTTCACGTCAAAAATATTTTAAAACACATGCAATGTGACTGGTGATCTGGCTTCCCCAGATAACATAGCAGCACATGAAGGCTTTCAAGGAGACCATGTGTCCCACCATCCATTCACTCTTAGTCACTCTGACAGACGAGACTTGATTGCAAACCTTTTGCCAAAACATAGAGGTCGTTCAGGAAAGTATTTTTTACCTTTGGTTTCGGCTTTTATTTGTTTGATTCTGACAGAACTAATTCTCTCCAGACAAAACAAAGTAAAGAGATGAGTAAACCAATGATCTATTTCTGAAAAATGTTTATGTGAAGATAAACCTGAAATTTCACTAGTAAAACCAGCTTTTGTTTTGGATCAGCTTAAATGGGCTTATTTTGCTCTATGATTGTGTAGTCGAAACACCTGATTGTGTGTGATCTGCTGCTGCAGGTGAAGAGCCCAGGCCTGAAGTAGGGTTGAGCTCTGGACCATCCCAGCAACTGCTGGAATACAGGGTGAGCCCCTGAGCAGTGAATGTTCCTGGGCAGGGATACCAGAGGTTTTTCTGGCACCAGTTTCAGGGCGCTGTGCAGAAGAGTCAAAGCAGGAAAGAAGGCCCAGAAGAGAAGATGGCAGGTCATAGGGATGAAATGGAGATAGAAGCAAAAAGTCAAGTGTTTCTCTGGAAACTGCAGAAATAGGTATTTTAGGCATATAAAAAAAGCCTCACACAAAATTTTGTCAGACCAATAATGGAGCTCTGAATTACTGGGGGGTGGGTTGTTTGCATTTTATCTTTTAACTGACCTCAAAAAAGCTTGGAAAACTCAGGTTGTCTCTAATATGGACTTCTGTTCAGAAAAAATCCACAATAAAACTCTATTATATTCATCCTCCAAGCCAGAAGCAGGGCTGGTATTTGTAAATCCGGAGCAGGGATTAGAAGCCAGGCTTGCAGACAAAGAGCAAATCCAAGAGTTCACAGCAAGGGCTCTCCAATTGTAATATTCCTGAAGTCCTCACCCAGTTACCAGCTGTTTATAACTGGAATATTCTTCTCTCTTTCTTAGATTCATACTGATATGTTAATAGTAAAGACCTTCATGCGGCTGATTAAATGTTCTTTTTGAGCAAGGGGATTTTCAAACCCCAAAGTGACTATGAGACAAACTAGGAGCCAAAAAGGAAAATGAAAGGAAACAGGGACTGAATTTTGATCATCAGCAGGCATGGGACAAGAGGAAGAGGCACCAAGGAAGACTGCCAGGAGCCCTGAACAACATCAGTCGTTAAGTAGTGAGCTTTCACACTGCTTATGTAGTTAGGCTGCTCCTGGCCTTCTGCAGTTTTGAAAGACTTGTCACATTCAGGATAATTAAATAATTAGTATTTGTTTTATAGCAGGTTACAGTATTTTATTGGGGATCAGTTTGCACCTCTTGAAACACTCAGGAGCTGGAAAAGCTATATTTTCCTGTTTCAGCTTCCTTTGTTCACAGTCACAATCTATTTAGTTGCTGAACAGTTGGAATGGCACTGAAAACCATCCTACTCTCATGCACCTCTACAACCTGTTTACACTACTCACCCTTGTTTTCCTAAAAAGCAGCTCACTGATAAGCGTCAGGATTACCATTTCTGTGGGGACACAGCTCATCACAGAAGAATGCACATAGATGAAGGCTATTTTTATAGCAAAAGGAATGACTTTTTTTGGCCAGATTTATTCCACAGAGGTGGTAGGTGCGTGATCCTGCTTGTTACTGTAATTTACAAGCTCACATCTTCACCCCTTTTGGCGTAATCAATTCCCTGATGACCAATGCCCAGCCAGTACTAGTGTATGCATGTGTGTGTCAGGCAATGAGTTTGCAATGGAGATCTCAAGCTCCCCCCAGTCTGTGAAGCATGTGAGCATCCTATGACTGAAAATATGCTCCCTTGCATAATCCTGAGATTAGCAAATTTCTAGTAAAGGATGTCAGACAGGAACGGGAGGAGGAAAAATGCTTAAGGTAAGCACAGAGGAAAACCCAAGGTACAAAGGTAACCAACAGGATTCATGCCGTTACAACTGCATCTCTGTCACTGCTTCCTGTGTGACCTGGAGTGAGAGGCATGTCAGCATCTCTTGCTTCAAAATCCCCTCTCTGAAAAATGAGAACAGAAGTAGGTGAAGCTATTTTAAAGCTCCTTGGCTAGTTAGAAGATGTGTTGTATGAGTGCCAATTGGTTATAACCAACTTTTGACAGATAGGGGAGGGAAGGATAGCAGATCAAAAAATATGCTCCACTCAAACTGTAGCATTCATGAAATATGTCACTGGCTGAAAGTGATTATCATCTTGGCAGCTGTGTTCAATGGTATCTGCGATTGCACAGGCGAAACAGCTAAAAGGTGATAACTGGGCCTTCCTCAGGTATGCTGCTAGCCACTGTTAATTTTAATCCTAAAAGGAGAGGAGTTCTCCAAAGGTGTCCTTGTAGGAAGGTGCTGTTGACATTTTTTAAGAGCTGTATTTCCACAGTTAGTGTTGGGTCACTTGGCAGGGTGACACCTGGAGTCCCACACACTGTATGTATGTATCTATATCTGATAACTCATCCCACATGTTTTGAGCAACTGGGAGGCTTATAGACAGGATGGGCAGTGTCTTCTGCATACATAGATATGTCATACCCACTATAAACTGGATCCATAGGCCAAAGTTTTGCTATTTGTCTATTTCTTTTTCAATGAAAGATTTGTAAGTTTTGGGATTGCAAAGTAAGTAAGTATACACAGTCATGTGATATTTTACTTTACCATTAGCATACTCTTTTTGACAAAACTGACTAATGCTATATACATATGAAGCTACACAGCTTTTAGGTTCAGGTACTGGTAAAACCACTTCCCATGAAACTATGTTTCCATGTGGGAACAGGCACTGAATATTTCAATTCGTACAATGAAACCTACTGCCAGAACTGCCCACAGCAGCCTCTTTTGAGTCCAAAAGAGAAAACAAAATCTTACAGATTTTGAACTTGATATTGAATTGATTAACAAACCTAGCTACAACTGTGTGGGTAGCAGGTTGGTTTCGCTGGTTTTATCTCTTGAAGGCAAGCCAGTTCACTACTAGAGGTTCTGCTTTATAAAGAGAGAAAATAATTTCTGCTCAGTACATTCGTCTGTCTGTCTATAATCCACACAGTTTGCTACTGTTTAACTGGAACAACGGTTCTTTCATTTGTGATGAACCATATTTTAAGTTGGGAGCAGAGGAGAGGGAGGCAAGCAAGCAACCAAGAAAACGCCTAAGATTAAGTCTTGCTTAGCGCACACAGAAGCGTTTCCCAGAAGGGATGCCCCCTTCCCTCCTCTTCCTCCCCAGACATGTTTCTCTGCTACATCCTGCTTGGGCTCCCCACATAGCAAGAGAAGCAGTGGCTCCCTGCCATCAGTGCGGGCAGCTGGGTGCCTGCCCGGGGCTTGCTGCTGCCACATGAGCTCAGTGCACCCTCCCCTATGTACCTGGCAACAGACCAAAAATCCATGCTCATCTTTAGTAAAGATATATTTTTTCCCCCATGATGTTTTGAATCCTTTCCTCAAGCCTTTGTTAGTTGCACTTGGAAGAACCCCAAGCAGTCCAGAAGACAAAACAATGTAATACTTCAAGAAACACAGCTCATTTGTGTGTCAGTAAGAGTTCACACACACAGTCATTCTGTGAAGGTAAAAGGCTATTTCTTTCAAAGCACTGTCTCTCTCCCCCATCTCTGCCTTGCTGCTTTGCAACAGGGTATAACTGAGATGATCATCTGCTGAGGTGATATAAACCCCAGTGTCCCTGAATTCATTACCGCTATTAGTTAAGCAAGAGACAAATACTCAAGAAAGGACATAGCACTTTTACATGCTGTTACTTTGTATGTATACACACTTTGTATGTGGATATAGAGCACAGTATATTTAGGGACAAAAGTAGCTTTTAATAGGTATGATTCTGGTTTCTTTCAAGCTGGAGCATTTACGATTTGAAATCCACATTATCATAATTGTCTGAGTCGTGGTTATTCCTTTCCTGAAGCAAGTTATTTGTTGCAGAAAGAAGTTACTCCATATCACTTTCTTATAAGATTATTAAAAGACTTTCTCTTAGCATTTGGGTTGCCAGTTTGAACTGGGTGGCAAATAAGAGGTGGCAAAGTAATTAGCACCTCAGAATTATAACAGATTAAAAGCGAATATTTCTGTCTCATTTTGAACCCACTCAAACACAATGGATCTGTAAATTCAGCTCAGATTTGGAAGTTGCTGGGAGTGAATTCCTGCTGAGAAGAAATTATGTTTGGAGAAGATAGAGGAAGAATTGCAATGAAAACTAAAACTTGTTACAGAATTGAAATCTGAGAAAATGAAAAATCTAAAAGATCAGATGAAAACTAAACATGGAAATCTTTTTTTAAAAAACACAACATTGCAGGAGCCCAAATTGATTGAAGTCCTGTTTCAATACATAGCATAAGCTGGAGTTTTCCTAGAAAAGGGGCTACTACAAGTTATCATTGTATGTTATTATCATTGTATAAATGAGAGACTTTACTCAGGAAAAAGACAGAAGTCAGGTGATTTACTTTTCCCCAGTAATTCACAAGGATCTGATTCTGCAAAGTAATTCTCTGGGTAGTGTTACTCCTAGACAAAGTGCCAAAGATACGGTGAGAGTCCATATGCATGGAGATATCCCACCCAGGCACAATACAAGACGCGGGAGGTGGAAAAAGGGAGGCTGAGTACAATCCACACCAGCAGCCTTAAAACTTAGAGCCACAACTGTTCACATATTTGCTAACGAAGGTTAGACTGTCCTTATCCTTAGAATTCAATAAATAAGTGGAAATACTTAAAATACAAAAGAAAGAGAAGTTTGTATAGCAATTTTCCCTCTCCCTCTGTGCTAGTTTCCCCATTGATATAACTCAGCCAGCTTTAATGCCTGTTATTTCTAATTTGCCATAAAAGAGGAAAGGCAATCAGCAAAGTTCATGTGCTCACATACACTTATACACATGCGTGCATCAATATATCATACATAATTTCTCAAAGTAAATATGTAGTGATTAATTTAGTATAAGAAATAATTGCAAACAGCATACCGGGTCATGGGTGACAAATCTAATCATTTACTGAGAGTAATGTATGCAGAAATAAACAAGATATAGCTTATAACCAATGTGTGGGAAGTTAGCTGTGATTCAGTCAGGCAGCTGGATTTCTTGTTTGTGGACAGAAGGTTGAAATTTAAGCACTTAACAGACACCTCTCTAATTTCCTGGTAATTAATGATTTTTGTAACGGTTATTAAGGCCTCAAGTCCTAGTACTGTCAGCTCATTATTGTATTTGTGAGTTAACTGTGCCAGATAAAAACATAGGTGGGCAAGAAGCAGCTCCATCTTGGGCTCCTGTAGCAGCCTGAACCAGAACATTTAACCCCCTCTAGTGGAAAAAGTGAAAAGTGGGAAAGCGGCTCTGAGGAATTGATCACGGTAAGACACGGACATCCCCGTTGCCTCTGTGATTGATAAATAAAAATTCCTGTGATCCCTTCAAATGCCCCCTGCTCAAAAAGGTGCAGCTCTACCGATATCTTACTGCAGGATGCAGGAAAGTGCTTGTAATAGAACAGAGTGAAATGAAGGAAATAAGGTTTGGGCCAAGCATCCTGTTTCAGTCCAGCAAGAACACAATTAAGCTGAGCCACCCTAAGAAGTTTCCTTTTCATAAACAGCCACTTCAATTACAAAGTCCTTTAGAATGTGGGTGTGATTAACAGAGAAAAAGAGAGAGAAAAAAAGAGGACAGGTACAAACTTAGCCTACCTTTGTTTCTTATGACACGTTTTAATGGGATGCATTCCCATTCCAGAGAAGGTGTCTATTTAGTTATTTGAATGATCACATTCTCCTCTGCAAATGGGAATGAACTGAAACATGTTATTGTTGTACAGTGCTGTGATTGCATGGTGTGAACACAGAACAATTGGCCTCACAGTCCTGAGCTGGCCAGGACTTCTGTCTTTATACAAGCCATTGGCTTTCTCTCATCTCAATTTCCCCATCTTCAAACTAATGAAAATACTTACCCTCAGAGTTCCTCAAAGGTGAAGTGTATACTCAGCAGCAAAAGAAAGTTATTAAGTATATATACACAGCACGAGTGTGTAAGCACACAGTACTGGCTATCTGGGTTCCCAGGGTCCTCACTTTTGCATGCAGATGAAAACTGGCCTGAGCACACTAAGAAATGGGATCTTAGCTCTGTGCTCCTTGTTCTGCTCAGGAATTCTTGTCTTGCAAAGACAGCACTCTTTCAACACAGTCACCTCCATATTTTAATTAAAACAGTCGATATATTTATAGGCACGCTGCACCTCCTTTGGAGGTCTCCAAACCTCCAAAAGAGGTCATTTGTATTTGGGTGAGAGCATAATAATATATCTTTTCCCATTAGGCAAAATCATAGTGGTGAAAGAAAAGCTTTAACAAACCACACTCTGAAAAGTCAGTTTAATCATGTTTTACCTACGCACATCTCAAATGAAGTTAGATTTAGATGGTAGATGGGGAATGGCACAAGTTTGTCACAGCAGGTTCCTTGCAGGGGAAAACTGAAGCCCGCTCACAGCTGAGCTCAAGTCTCCAGGAAGTTCCTGAATCTCCTCCTATCCCTTTGCCGAGCAGTATAGGCTTGCTGAATTTTAGGGTGGGATGGTGGGATCCATATTGCAAATGCAAATAGCAATATGCTATGTTGCCTTGGAGCTGGACAACTGTTTAGACAGAAGGAGCAGAGAGACCTGTTCTTGTCCATTTTTTCTTTTCATGGAAACTGAGAGTAGCATTTTCCTTTACACTCTAAAAAACTGTTTTCTCATTTTTGAAGATTATTATCAGCCATCAGGGTAGTAGCTGTGCGTGTATAGTTCTATATTCTTCACTCAGTATATAACCTCAAAACTCTCTGTTGATTTACAGACTTCTGAAGTGCTGTTTGTACAATCCTGCAATATGCAAGTATGTACTACACACATTTTTTTCATTGAAAGGTTCATGTTTACAGGTAATTTTCCAGTGTTCAGAAAAAGTGGTAAACGTGGAAGTGTGAAACAGTTGTAAGATGCTAGAAAGCGTCTTGCCAGATTCTCGAAAAGCTTCTCGGAATCAACACAGCTGGCCAGGAAATACCCCTGCCTGCAGCCCACGTTCGGTTAGCTTTTCAAAAAGGGATTTTTAAGCGGTTTCATTTTAATGTCTTAATGTCACAGCAGATTGCAGTGCCTTCCAGTAATCAATCCCTAAACCTGATTAATTCTGAGGATGCACTAAAGGGTGTGCTGTTATATAAAAAGAAAAGGGGATTTTACCCTTTTATTATTTGCATAATGATTGAGGACTCCCCTCCGTTGAGTGTTTCCTAATTTGCAAGACAAGAAATGAATGCTCACTTTCAACATGCACCTAGTTAAATCCTGCTGGAAACCCATGGCTGAGACTTCTCTTTGCATGTTTGCATACAGCTAAACCTGCACCTTCAGAGCATTAAAGTGCTACTAGTGAGATTTTCAAAGCAGCCTGTGAATCACTGGGATTTTCACATGCAAGATTCTACTCTATTTTGAGAAACTGGGAGTGCATGCAGGTACAAAGATACTGATATAGTTTGTAACTCAGAACCAATATAAAATAATTAATTCAAAGTCATAAATCAGAAGCTTGCTATTGACTGTTTACATGTTAACAAAAAGGAGAATGGTATGACTTCCTAAATAATTTAAATAGCACACACAATAACTCTTGCTCTGCTAGTGAAATTTGTTACTTGCAGTAAAAGAAAACTAATCTCGTAGGAAATGGCCACTTGATCCTAACATTAGGTCTCTGCTCTGTACTCTGTGAAAGATCAAAACAGCAAGGCAGTGCTTACTCCCCTCTCAAGGAATTCTTTCTGGGACTCAAAGCTGGCACCTGCCTGCAGAAAATAACCAAGTTTAAATACCCAGCCCCACTGACACTTCAGGCACTATCCTGCTTATTCACAGGACAAGCCAGTTTTGTATCCAGATGCATTTTTAACACAATCAGACTTCCTACGTTTTGCACCACTGTAACTTTAACTAGATTTTTCTGTGCTTGGAAGCTTGAATGTTTTGGCAGGCTTTACAAATAGAAATGCAGCTTTTGACCTCCGGGCATTATCCAAGTCCTCGCTACGCATTTATAAACCTGAATATAGCATTAGTTTTATGGACGTTTCCTCTATCAATTCATGACAGTTTCTGGTCTGCCCAGTTCTGCTTTCCGATCAGAGGAGCACCTGTTAGTTTCAGCACTGGGCAGCCCACATTAACTGTTCAGACACTAGCACAGCTTCTGAGATCAGCACTGACAGCACACTGTACTTAAGCACTCTCACATTCTGGTTACAAATCCCGTAGTCACACAAGTCTTGCTATCAATGCTGAAAAGCTGAAAAAGCAGGTCTACAAATGCAAAAGGCACTGTGCTTATCCAGTCACCAGCTGCCCTGCTTACATCAGAAAGGGGGCAGGTAACAGCTGTAAAGGAGCACCTCAGAGCAAACAGGGATTTTAATATACTTGGCCAAAACAATGCCGGCTTTACTTATTTTCAGCAAATACCGTAGAGAACCTCTGGCGCTGAAGGTTCAGCAACAACATGTACAAAAATATATAGGTTTGTGCAGCTCACCGCATGTTTTATAAGAACTGGCTCTTGATCTGTCTGTAAAACCAAGGAAGCCTGTGCACACCTGAGCATCATGCTGCAAGGAAAAAGCTACACAAGCTTAATTGGTATCTGCCCTGCTCCATCAAAGCACAATAGCTAACTTGCTTCTTCCCTTGTCTAATCGCAGGTGCACTAATTTGATTGAAAATATATAATCGCAAATTGAACACCTTCCCCACATCATTATTACAGCCTTGTAATCGCCCTGTACACTCAGCATGTGACGTGCTCATGGTCACAGCCTTTCCAGGCTTAGTCAGTGAGTTGGTTTTATTATCTGCTCCAGGTGAACAGTTTACTTTGCTCCGAGGATAGGTCCCTGGACATTCACAGGTCTGCTGGTTTTGGCTGGGATGGAGTTAATTTTCTTCATAGGATCTAGTATGGGCTATGTTTTGCATTTTTGCTGGAAAGTGTTAATAACACAGAGATGTTTTAGTCACTGCTGAGCAGTGCTTACACAGAATCAAGGCCTTTTCTGCCTCTCACATCACCCTACCAGTGAGTAGGCTGGGAGCGCACAAGAAGTGAGGGGACACAGGTAGGACAGCTGACCACAGCTGACCAGTGGGATATCCCATATCGTTCAATATCATGCCCAGCAGTATAAGCTGGAGAAAGAAGGAAGGGGGGAACATTCGGAGTGATGATGTTTGTCTTCTCAAGTAGCTGTTACATGTGATGGAGTCCTGGTTTTCTGGAGATGGCTGAACACCTAACTGCTGAAGTGGTAAATGGGAAAGTTGTGAATGAATTCCTTATTTTACTTGGCTGACCTATTGCTTTGCTTTACCTATTAAACTGTCTTTATCTCAACCCAAAAGTTTTCTTACTTTTACCCTTCCAATTCTCTCCATACCCCACCAGGGGAGTAGTGAGCGAGCAGCTGTGTGGTGCTCAGCAACCCGCTGGGGTTAAACCACAACAGCAAGCGAAACATTTCAGTTTACTGCATGGGATAATGTCTCTCTCTAGTGGCTAGGTACAGTCAGTATAGCAGCCTGCTTTACTTGCAGTTTTGATGTCATTTTCTAGTTAAATAATCACTGCCGTAGTCAAATTCCGTGCCAAAGGTCCCAGGTTAAAGCATGCTATTGTGCACATCATTGACATGCAGTCCTGACTTCACTAAACCCAATTACAAATGTTCATTTTGTAGATTTTGCCAGTGGTGTAATTTTATAGAAAGAACGTTGCTTAGAAAGAGGTAAAAGTTGGTGAAAATACCCAAGGTTTGTGAATTTGTTTCTGGCTAGTAGGTCTCAAACAAACTCAAGCTTTTGGCACTGGGAGTCTCAGGACACTTCTGAAATCCCAAGGATATATAAAGTTTAGACAGAGGAACATAATAAGCTTTTCTCTCAGCTCCTGACATATTCCAACTTTTTGTTCTCCTAAAAGCCAACGGTGTCAAAGGGGGGAGGGGAAATGTAACCAAAAAGTGTGATATTCAAGTCTTAAGAGGCTGATATCTTGATATAAGTTCTGTCTTCCTCTACACTTGCTCAAAACCAGTAGTTCATTTCAAGTGATTGGTGACCAACAGTTACACCCCTAGAAGGGACTTCTAGAATTCTCTGCTGTGCACTGAATGCCTGTCCTTTTGAAAATCCTGTTATACATCCAGTTTTCTGAGAACAGTAGTTGACTTTCACCATTACTGATATGCAATGAATGCTTGGTAAAAATAAAGTAGGAATTTCAAACCAGCTTTTTGTGTCCAACCACCGCCAGGGTCATTGATGTTGACTGGGGTGAGAATTTGTTACAGCAAGTTGCTAAGGGGAAGTCCATAACATCACTGTCAGGGTTACTTGCAAAATTAAGAGATTTCCATCTCTAAGTCTGCCTGTCTTGCAGTAAGACTCAGAAAAGCTTCAGGACTCAAAATCTCATGATGGTGTTTCTAATGCATGCCTGTCCAGTTATACCAGCACAGTGTGTGACATGCAATCCCTTTGCAGATATATTCCCAGTGCATCATTCCTAGGACGGTTGTGTTGGGTGGTGGAGCACTCAGACTTTGGGCACATTGAGAACTCAGGACAGTTGCCCCCACCCCAGCACTCAGGTGGGAATGACAACGAGGTGACAGATGAGAACACACCCACATTCTACCCTTGCGCTTCCTAATGCAGTGCAACTTTGCTGCAGCGAATGGGAGAAACAGGAACTGCATGAAAGAAATGCTGGCTAGGAGAAGGGAAATGTTCTAATGCTAGCAAAAAAACACTGCTTTTGCATATGGCTAAGGCGAGAAGAAAGGAAACTTGGGAATGGGAAACAGCAGGGAAAGCTCTTCCACAAAATTATAAACAAGACAGTCATTGGGGCTGGAGAAATAATACCCTCATGCTCTCCCAAGACTGCAAACGAGTCAGTGGCAGAAAAACAAGATCTAAGATCTCTTTCCAGTTTTCCAGTCCAATTTTGCCTTTCCTAGACCATGTTATATTCTATTTAAGGCGAAAGAAACAAAACCTAACCAACCAACAATAACAACAACAAACAAGAGCTCCTATCTAATCTGAGATGACCTGCAAGCTTGGTATTTGAAAATTAACACATAGCTTGCTGTATCTTGTAGGCTCTGGCACTGCACTTATCTAGGGCAAACAAGGGCTTTGCGTAGTTCTAAGCCCAGTGAAATGTCTGAGTTTGAACTTTTGCAACTGTCTGAAGTCTCCAGCCTATGTTGAAGCATTGTCACAGGCAGGATGGTTTTCCAGCTTTTTCTCACTAGCCCCAGGACCAGGTAGGTTACAAAGGCAGATCGGAACTGGAGAAGAGCCAGGCTGTCCTCTCCTGGAGCAGGGCACTAGATGCACCCCAAGGATGGTCAAGCTGCTAACAGGGGTCCATCCCACTCTCTGTGGGTCGAGCCCTGCTGAAGCTAATGGCACATTTCAGCAGGGAATAAGGCCTGTGAATTGCAGCTGTACATGAATATTGATAATAGCCGCCAAACGCTCTTCTTTCTATCTCCCCTCCCAGGAGGGGCGAAGTGCTTTCTCAGCAAGGGTGAGACAGTGCTTCCAGTGAGGCAGGAAGGGGAAAATTGTCTCCTGTTTCTGGTGCCTTAGGGCTTACTATTGCTTGTATGAAAATTAGTGGAGAAGCTGCCATTTACTTTGGAGGAGGCAGAATCAGACCCTCAATTTTCTGCCAGACAACACACCCTCATCATTATGTATTCACACCATATTTTGATAATGGTTCCTTACAGACTAATTAATATGAATGTTTAAGAAGTCTAGTTTTAATATGTTAGGACTGAAGGAGAGACTGCAGTCCTGTGGGAGGTTATAGATATTTCCCTCTGATGAGTACCTTAAATCTTAATGCGCATGGAGAGAAGGGAGCATATGAATCTAGAGAGCAAGATACAGACACTTCTTCTATAGGATGGATTCTATACAATTGAAAGATCAGTTTTCCTGGGAGCAGCAGTGAAGATTATTTTTAGTTTCTAATAAATGCACCTCTGTTTGAGGCCTAATAATATGCAAACACCAAAGCTTTTCTTGCCATCCAGAAGCGTGGATTCTCTGGTGTCTCGTAGAGTAAGTTGCCTTTGTGGCATCTCTCTCACCACAGCACCAACAGGGTCTTTTTCTTTTATCCAGACATCTATTTTCATTAAAATTGCAGGGACTTAGCAACTCTGAAATTGCTATCTTTCTAGCAATTCTGCTTGATGGCCACAGGTTTTCCTGAGATAGAAGGATGGGCAAACAGAGATCATCACCACCTAAGACTTATTTCTGTAGGAAAACAGCTTAAAAAACTGTTGCAGAATGAAAATACACTCCTTTCTTAAAAAACAAAACCAACAAAACACAAAAAACACCCAACAGCAGCAAGAGCAATGGAAATGGAAATCAGTGCTAATGATCTGAGTCACAGGGGTCTCATCATTAACAGGAACTGACTCATTGCATTTGTTAGAAATTGCCATGATGCTATTTTATCTGCCCTATGTGTCTTGGGAGCAGAGATGAGAAGGCCCGAAGAGGCTTAGCATAGTGGCAGGCCTGTCTAGTCCTTTGTAACATGGCATGGTTCCAGTGGAGAAGCTGAACTTGGGCTTTTTACAAATAAAATAATTTCAAAGCTGATTCAGAACTGTCCCTCATCTGAACACATACTAAGCTAAGGCATACTGTAAGTCCTGAAGGTTACCACTAATACCCATATCAGTTCAAGGATAGTCATGACCATTTGAAAAGCTTGGCTCAGAGCATTTACACAACAGAGGTTTTCTTTTTCTTCCTGCTGTAGAGGAAACAAAAAGCGTATCTCAGGCTTTAGATTTCACCATATAGGGAAGTCTGCAATATCCATCTGAGCTGTACGGTGGTCTGTAGATACATGGTGTATGAAACTAGAACATGGTGCCTGAAAGGATGTCACTGTACACTGCAGTTAAGTCTTTAAAACAAGCCACCTTTAAAAGCAAGGTGCCACCTTGTGACATGCACCCTGGCCATCATGCTCCGTCTCTCCTTGTTGGACAGGCTCTGCCAGGCAGGCCAGTCAGCCAACCACAGCACAAGGATCAGCCCCATCCAGTACTGAATATGCACATAACCAGGATACCAGTGCAAAAGTTTTGCAAAAAAAGATGGAGCCTGATGGTGAGGACATTTTATTCCAGATCCCCTTTACTCCTATTACAGAAGTAGAGCCACGGTTAGCCATTTTTTCTAGTCCATTTTACCATCTGCTATTCTGTCCTTTGCAACAGCTGACAACAGTGCAAGGACATGAGAGCTTCCATGTGATGGTTGTTTAAAAACAAACACACACTGTATGCTGTTGCCAAATATTTGTATTACTGAAGAAAGAGCCTTGGCCATGGCTGAGAATCCATCGTTTGAGGTGCTGCAGCAGCAGAACAAAAGGTGGTTGTCTAATTAATATTAAAACAGAAAGCCTAAATATAACTCCAAAGATGAAAGCTCAAGGAGTAAAAGAACACGGTAGGACAACATATCAAACTTCATAAGCATAGCAGAAGTCACTTAAGCACAGTCAAGTCTTTTTGTAGGTATTACCACAATGAATGGTTTTAATCTGGAGCTGGAGAAAGATAAATAATTATAAGAATATTTAAAGGATGTTCTCTGAGGACTACATCTCTGCAGGGCCACAGAGGGGAACAAGGGAAAAGGCCAGGTAAAGACGGTGACATCATGGGCTGACCAGAGAAGAAAGTTCACCTTGCTGATTGTAGATGGCTGGTAGCTACACTGAAACAAATGGAAATCACCAGTTACCTCCATTATCTGATAAGATGTGGTATCACTCCACGCCAAGAAAGTGCAAGTTCTGGTATTGTATTCAGCTCACCTAGTTCTAGTGGGCAGTAACTCAGCAGCCCCTAGGGAAAGGGGAAGTCTCAGCTGAAAGTGAAAAATTAACTACTATTCCCACCTCTTGAGGTAATCTGAGCAGATCAAAGCTGCAGCACAACAGAAGGCAGCTTGAGGAAATTTAAACTCCTTTACTACTTATCCTTTACTTCTGCAGCTGAGATCTGGGTGGCTGGCAGAGAATTCCCCATGAACACCAGTTCCCTTTGAAATGTGTGCCCCCAGTTAATCTTAGGGAGTCCAGATCTACAGACATTCTTAAAAGGTCCATCTTTTGAAGGGATATCTTTAGAAGGGCAATGCTGCCTGAAAAATGAAAGTTAATATAGGAATAAACCTTCCTTCAGCTTTTTGCCGCAGTCACAGAAGAATGATCTTCCACCTAACACAGGAGGTATTGTACAATTTGTTGCTCTACCACTGATTTCCCACATTTTAGGCAAAGCACAATTTCTGTTCATACATTCCTTATATATATAAAAATACATAATTATATATTTATATAATCTATATTCTTTTTATATATTGCATTTACGAGATACATGTTTTATTCAGTTCATTCATTTCATATATATGTTCATAGAAATTCTTCTCACCCATTGTCTTATCTGTGTAGCTCATAATTTCGTAAGGATGAAATTCATAAAGACGCCCTTAACATAAGGGGTTTCGAATTTAGTTTGCTCTGGAGTTGCCACTAAAGACAACAGCAGCTGCTCCTGGCTCTATGCTGTGACATGCCTCAAATCCCACCCTATCTATAGCTGTAACACAGAGCATTTAGTCTCTATGAACTGTATGCTGAAGAAGAAGTATCTGTGACCGATTTCATTTCTTTTGCCCAAAACCAGTCCATCTCCACAGAGCTGACCTACTTACCCCTTAACCTGTAGCTCTGCAGTCAGGACTGATTAGCCTATCTAGAAGGAGGTCCTAGCTGGCAAACAGCAGAATTTGGAGCTGCTGTGCCTCTAGACACAGTAGTACAACTGCCAGGTTATTTATTTTATGTCATCCAAAAACCTGCCTGCCTTCAGACAGGTGATGATGTAAATGAGCAAGTGCCAGACCTCAAGACTGTGTGCACGAAAGTGGTAGGGATTCCACCTTTTTCCATTTATTCTTGTAGATTTTATGCATGGCCAAGAGCAATAATCAACGATGAAGTACCATTTGGGGTTGATAAATTAAAGAGAATCAACCCTATAAATAAAGCCTAATTATTTTTTCAAAAGAGCTAAGATTTTCAGGTGCATTTTAACAGTATGGCTAAAGGTTACACAGACAAGGTTATTTTGAAAACTGTCATGGGGGACCAAGAAGAAAGAAACTTCCCAAAACCTTCAGGTACAGGATGGAGCTCATCCTAATGCAACGTTCGAGACCTTCAAAGGGGCCATTGATAGGGAACAATTTGACACAATAGAGTAAATAGTATGTAAATTGAAGTTTCTTTAGTCTTCATTATAAAATAAAAAGGATCAAATAGCAGAAAATCACACCTGCAGGGAGAAGTTTTAGTGCCTCAGGAAAGACAGAAAGAAGATTGCTCAAGCCTTTGTTTTCTTGCCAGGGACTGGTACCAGAGACTGGGGGCTCTTCTTTTTGAAGGATATGGGGTCCTCATGCAACAAGGCCCTGACCAATTAACTAAAGCTGGTACACCTCTTGCCTCACGCCTGCTTGTTTGGTGAAATCTGATATAAAACTAATATACACTGACAGCCAGGAAAAACATGGGTATAGCAGAAGACTCTAGTGACAAATAAAACAACCTTCAGCAGGTATCTACTGGCATCTTCCTTCGTATTTGCTTGAAATGAAGGCTCAGACAGTTAAGACTATCCTGATATTTCAGAGGAAAAACTACTTTGAAAAGGTTTTTTGAATCCCAAAATACTAATGGCACTGTATATTTTAGCAGTTTAATAACCAAGGAAGACATCAGGAAGTTTCTGCCTTGTATCAGTATGTGTCTGACTGCAAGGTGAATGGTGGACATCACATTTCACAGTACAATATTTTCTGAGAGCAAAAGAGTAGCAAGACACAGGGTTTCTTGCATTTGTGTTTGTCATCTAGACTGGATAATAAGGCCCAGATGCTCAAAAGCACTTAGGCATTAACTCACACCAATTTCAATGAAAAGTTAGCAGTGAGCCAAAGTGACCAAATTATACCTGTCCAATGGGTCCCTTCGGAGCAAGATGAGGTAAATGTAAGGATTTCTTTCTGGATCTCGTGACATATCACAAATAGTGCTACAAAGAAAGAAATCCTAGGACTGAAGAAAAACTCTTATTTATGGACAGACAGATATTTTACTTTTTAGTACATGTTAAAGCTTCATCTCCATTGCTCAAAATTTTATTTTCCTTTTTGTGGTAAACCAACAAGTATGCTGTCATAGGTTATTGTCTTAAAATGTCTTGAGAGAGTTTTGGCTGATTTTCTTTCATTGTAGAATCACTAATGTATAGGGCTATGGGGAAAGGTAAGCAGAGTAACAACCAAAATCCCACAACTTTAAACCAAAAGAGAGTTTACAGTGGTACCCATTTCCAAACAAAACTTCTGCTCTCTTTTCTCTCATCACACTGCACTGTTACCCATAATCATTATCTGGAGGATTGTTAGGCTGACATCTCTCAAGGTTTATAAACCACTGAAAAAGAAAATAATACCAACCCCCCTGCCAAAAAAACAAACAAACAAAAAACCTCACAATAAAAACCAACCAACCAAACCAACCCCAAACCCAAATACTGTAACACTGAAAAGGCTAAGTTTCCATTTAAGAAACAAGATAGACTGAACCTGATATTTACTTTACATTCAGTTTGTACCTATTTTAAGTGACAGAGGATGTCCCTGTAAGAAACAGCTATAGCCGTCACAGCTGTGTATCCACCTAGCAAACACTGAGAATCAAATCAAAAAAGAATTCTGAATGACACCAAAGCATCACACTAAATAATTCATTTTTATCTACAGATATGCTTAAAGATGGGCTACCTTTTAAGTAAATACTGAACTAAATACCTTAAAGCCTGTAATCCCAAGTTGTATAAATATTTTTCTTCTGATGCCCTTTTTCTTCTAGCAGGCAGTCTTATTTAAAGACTTCTTTTGTTTCAGAGCTTAAGATCATTTGATGGTGAAACATGTAGATAAAGTTCTAGGAAAGTGGATATATTACAGCCCTGAAAAGGGTAGATTTTTCATCAGCTGCTCTTATACCACTTGTACTGTCATCTCTGCTATCTCTGTATTCATCCTACTTCCTAAAACATTCCCTTTGACATCACAAACAATAATATGCCCTCACAATCCCACAAAATTAATAAATATATCCTCATGTTAAGGATATGGGAAATAAGGCATGCAAAATTGAAGGCCTTCTTTCTTCCTGAAAACACTTGCATGTATTGAATATATAATAAATGTATGTATTAGAGTATTTTCACTGGAGTGAGTTGGGTCATCCAGAAAGCATGTGCTTAACAGCTAGCAAGATGAAAGTTGTGTGAGGAACTTAGAGAAAATTAGTGGTTGTATGGAGAATTGCAATCCATTTTTTTCCTGCTTTAATCATCCATGAAATATTCTGAAACACTCCTTTGTTCCATACAATGCAAATAATGACACAGCTGGTTTTCTGATATGCTGTATAATGTGCCCAAGTCTTTGAAATACTGGATATGGCGCCTTAATATCTACCACTTCTCCTAGGATAGGGGATACTGGTGAGTAGGTTCAAGAACAGATGAGCTATTCTGTTAGTGTTTGCAGAATCCCTATTTACCTCTGCATCATTTTCCTCCCAAATGACTTAAGTAAAATTAAGTAAATAATAATAAAAAAAAAAAATTCTAAAAGGTTTTACTGTTAATGAGCAGTTAAATTTTAAAGTACAAGTCTGAACTTGGAGAAAATTATATTCATTAAAAAGCAGATTTCAGATGTAAATATCCAAAATAAGGCATTACAGAAGATGAACACAGCTTTCTTTCCTTTCAGTGTCTGAATTACAGTTCTGTTCTTGTCTGCAAAGGCACTGTACTGTCACGAATACACTCCTCTTAAGAGACAGAGGGTCACATGTTTGAACACATGGTATGTTCTTTGTAATGCCTCTAAAAGTGCCAGTTATTCAGGTTTAATGTAGTTATTAGCCTTCGGATTATTTTTTCTAAGCTCTTGTCATGAACTGGATTGCTTGGAAAAAATACAAACTGGTTCACTGGTTCTGAAGTAGACTCCTGTGAGTACTCTGCCAGCTCTTTTTGCAAGCTCCAATTTTGAGGGCTGTTGACAAGCGCTTTGGAAAATATCCTGTCCTGCAATAATCCTTGAATTCTTGTTCTTCTGTAATGCTTTAAATAAAAGCAAATGCATCCTGAAGAACAGAACCACAGTTCTGGAATGCAACACTAACCTTCACATCATGTGGTGCTTACTATAGCATCTGCATGTAATTGTTTTACATGTAGCTATGGAAAATTGTTGCTGATAGTGCATATCATGTTATTTCTCCACTGACCATGCCTGCAGGGACTGAATATCAAGCAACCTTTGTACCAAATCTCATGTATTTTAAAATAAACATATTGGTAGTCCACAGGTTTGTGAGTGGAATTTCTTCATTCATTCTGTCTAAGCACAAGAATCAGCAAGCTCCAGCAACTGGATAAAATGTAGCTGGCCATTATGCACTGTCTAAATTTTTGTCACTTCAGACTAACACATCCCTTGCAACACAGTGGGATTCCTGCCTGATCCCAGCACTTACGTGATTTTTTTCATATATCATAGTGTAGTCTCTTTCACTGTATACACCACCAAAAGGCCTTTCGTGTAACAGCCTCTTCAGAAATGATTTGTCAGCTATGTCATGCTGCACACATTCATGTATATGTGAGCACTCCTAAAGCAATCTCTTTGGGTTCTGCCTTTGTAAAACAAAACAACAGATTTCCTTCCCCATGTGGTTAGAGTCCCAAGCAAAAAGGCCTGGAGAGGTACGTATGAAACAAAACTCAGTCCATCAACTTATTTAAGAAAGGATTAACTATACCTAAGGGATGAATAAGCTTGCTTTCTCTTGCGCCTTCATGGTGCAGAAAAGTTGTATCTCTTCGGCTGCTCTAATAATGGAAAAGGAACCTGTGTTGGTGCAGGCATATTTATATGCTGCTACTGTTGAGCTAGAGGAAGACTAGAGGGTACAACAGCCACTTTGTCGTCTGGAAAAAGCATAAAAAGCAAACGAGATATAGGTGGAGCGACATAGCAGAAAGAATAGGGACTACTACCACCAACAACCCCATAGGCAGAACTGTATGGCTTCCAGGGTTTCCCCAAGGTGTGATACAGCAAGTACTTGAACTGGGGCACTGACGGGTACCCCAGGATATTAATATTTTCCTCACATAAATGAAAGTTGTGGCAAAACAGAGAACTTCAGTCTTTTCCTGTTTTCTTCTGCTTACTCAGGCATTTCACATGCAATAATACTTCTGTTTAAAAAAATTGTGAATGTGAGGCAGTCATCATTTAAAAGATACTAGGCACATCCACACATGAGAACACAACTGTGGTACAAAGATTCCCAAGGGGGTACACAGTGCCAGGGGAGAGGCTGGCAAAACACTGTGCCAATACTGCTGCATCAGGACTCTGCATGGCACCAACTTCCCCTCACAGGTACCACCATAGCCTGTAGTTGAGCCCTCACTCCTGCTGCACACAGCAGCATTTACAAGAGCCTCCACTGTTTCAGTGGGCAACTCTTCTTGTTTCATTCACTCAATCTCAAAGGCAGCTCTGAGATCACCCACTTTTGATTTTCTAGTGTCAGATCTTGCTGGTGCATCCAGACACAACTACTAATAAATTCAGATGTGGTGTGCTGGGAAAAGTGCTATCCACCACCTGCATTTGCACAGCATCTAGAGGAATGTTTATCCCTGGCAAAGGCTCCAAGCAGCACCACAATATGAAGTAAGCTTCTCCAGGAAGACTGTCTTTAAAGATAAATACAATGTGGCTGCAATACACTTGCACTTTCAATTTTTAAAGACTAGCACGTGTGACTAAAGATTGCAAAACTTTCCCTACTTCACTCCATTGAGAAGCCCTCACATTTACCTCAGTTCTGCTATATATTTGCTACACATTTATCCTCCATCCCAGTTCTTACTTCCAAGTGACACAAACCTTAAAATATGAACGTTTTCCTAAAAGCCCTGCTCAAACTAAAACATTAAATATGTCTACTAATATCTTACCTAATAATTTTACTTATGCCATTAATTCCATTACATAAATACTTCCAAATAGAGACAGACATTGCTAAAGAGGAAAAAATAAAATAAAAAAAAAGAAAGCAGTGAGATTCAGTTTTATAGTATGATGTCACTGTGAATAAGATTGCCTTTTCTGTATAACCTTTCTATATAACTCTACTTATGGCATCTTCTTGGCAAAATGAAAACTTTTAAAATGAGGTAAACACCAGCATGTAAAAACACATCACTATATAGTTTGAAGTGTTCTCTTAGCTGAAGGACTAGCTTTAATCTATCCTGCTAGTAAAAGCTGCAATCCCTGTTTGCTTGATTTAAGGAGGAGACTACAATGTAATACACAGTCTTCAAGACACTGAGCTTCTAGGATTGCTGGGCAATTAGTTATCCTAGACCGTTTGCTGGTGCGGTGTTCAAGGCCAGGCTGCACAGAGCCTTGGGTGGCATGGTGTAGTGGGAGGTGTCCCTGCCCATGGCAGGGGGGGTGGAACTCAATGATCTTAAGGTCCTTTCCAACCCTAACTATTCTATGATTCTATGATTAATATACATGGCCAGTGGCCAAAGCATGGCTGACCTACTCTACATTTGATGTATACTTAGTGAAAATTAATTGTTTGAATTCACAGATTAGGAATATAAACCTGTCATTATGGACAAGTCACATGTGTGTTTGAGGCAGGAAATTAAAAGAAAAAAAGAACCTAACCAACACCAGCTAGAATCCCACAGGTATTTTTGCAAACCCATAATACAGAGTTCAAAAATCTTTAGAAATATTCAGATCTCTGTCTGGATATATTTGGGAACAAGAGGCTGCTGTTGCCTTTCTGTGTTTGCCCTGAGAGCTCTTTTTGGTCCTCACTCATTCTTTTCTGTTTATATCGCTTCCCCTTTCTTGCTTTTTTTATCCTCAAAGTCTTGCATAATGGTCAATTTGCTGGAAGAGATACGCTGCTCACAGCTTTATATATGAACAATTATTTTTACCTCCTTGCCTTCATAAACATTGTATCTATCCACATTGCCCTCACACGCATCACAGTCCAGTAGGAGAGCAAAGTAAATCAATTGACAACGCAGGTTAACTGCATCATGAGCTGCATTAGCAAGACTGCAGCTGGCAGGTCAAAGGACGTGTTATGCACTTCTGCTTGGTATTTGCGTAACACCTGGAGTGTAGCATCTAGTTTTGTATACCAACAAACTGGCAAGAATTAGCAGAGGACAACCACGGCAGTCAGGTACTGAAGTACCTGCACTGTGAGGAGAGGCTAAAGGAGCCTGGCTGGTTCAGCCTGGGGAAGAGATGTCTTCAGGTGTCCTAATAGTAGCTTATGTGGCCTTACAGACCGATTACAAAGAAAACTTAGCCAGTCTTGTCCCAGAGATGCACAGAAAAAGAACTAGATGCGATGGATAACAAGTTGCAGCAAAGGAAACTGACTGGACTACATGGAAAAGAAAAATGACCCTTCTGAGAGTGATGCGGAACTGTACAAGTGCAGAGGAAGTGAAGGAACTCCATCTTTGGAGATTTTCAAAACCTAAATACAGTCCTGAAATCCTGATCAAGCTGGCCTTGCATTGAGCAGGAGGTTAGACTAAATAACCTCCAGAGGTCCTTATGACTTGAATTATTAGGGTTCTATGACTAATCTGCTCCAAGAAAAATCTGTCCCAATTTCCACTCCACCAGTACACAACAGTTTCTACATCCTAGGCACTGCTTCTTTCTGTCTTACCAGTACATGGCATATGAAAGACATCAAATGAACTGTGAGATCTCCAGAAATTACAAGGTACTTGTCACAACATTATTAGTGCTGTTTCAGAGACACTGCATCTGCGTGCATTGAAACATAACTCCTATGTTCCTCTAAGTTGATTCTTATCTCCAGAATAAAATCACTGGGTAAGATGTAATACAGGACTAGGAGAATGGAGATTCTCTTTCCAGGTGACTGCAGGTGAAGATGTCTCTGCTTTAAATGACCATAGGATGGACAGTCTAAATGCATAAGCATGAGGGGTAGTCAGAGGTAGATTCAGTGACAAGTTGTTTAAACCTGAATCAAACTAAAAAGGAGTCACATATAGCCATGGATTTCTGGAACTTGAGTAAATGTCCTTCATTTTCACATGTAAGTTAAATTCCTTCATGCATAGAAGGGAAAAACAGCCAGTCTTGACTGAGTCAAGTCGATTTTACTTTCACAAATACAAAGTCAGCTGAAAAGAAAGGATGACCTTTGTTTGGTGAAAAAAAATCGTCAATACCTGTTATTCACTAACAGCAGGTGTCTTGATGCTAGCTTTTAAAACAGAAATCCTATTGTCATTTCCACTTGTTTTAATGCTGACATTTTACTTGTAAGCTTTAGTGTTTAGTCCCAGGAAATGAAAGTTCAGTACCTCCTCAGAATTTCATACTGTGTCTTTTCTTGTGGACCCTAATGGTAAGGCGGCAATATTTTACTGCAAATAGAGGAAAAAAGCAGAGGCCAAGTTTGCTAAATGCATGGATTAGAGCAAATACAACACTCTTAAATGCAAACAGCTTTGATTTTCAGTTTTTTTGTAGCTTTGATTTTGAGAGCCTCACTGAATATAAAGTATGTCCATCCTTATTCAAATAAGTCCTCCTATTCTGCTGCTGTACAGGACATATCATACTGAGCAAAACAGAGTTTTTCATTTAAGGAGACCTATTCTGTTTCGGTTCTATGGTCTTATTTTACAGATTAAGCACTTTCCTAACTCAGCTGAGTTATAGCATTTGTGCACCACTGTATTAATGCATGGTGTGGCTCAGGATGATCCTGTAGGCTTGCTGATCGCCAAATAACACGCAAAAATACTTCCTTTGCATCCGTCTTACCCCAGTAGGCTTGGCAATCCTGACAGCTGCTTCTGCTTTGGCTGGAGTGTGGCAGGGCTGTGACACACTCTGGTTCTGCTGGTACTACAAATAGCAGATTCCTGACAGGAAAATTGAGTTACATTATCTGTAATTACAGTCTCTGGAATTCCATGCCAGGCAAATTAGCTCTCAATGAGAGCTGCTGCTGTTGCGTGTGAGGGATCTGTTTCCCAGCTACCCAAAGAGGAGTCAAGACAACACGTGGTTTCTTGTCAGTGCTCATAAATAAGCAAATACCTAACTTGACTCAAGGACAGCAAGGCAGTCTATGTATCATGGCTCTCTCACTCCTTTGTTCCTTTCTGGGAATTTCTTGCAGAAATTCACTAGGTTTGTGACTGTGAACTATACTACATTACTTCTGTATGTCTCTGCAGAAAGCTTTGCAAAGACAGCCCATCACCAGTGTGGTTCCTGCATTTGCTTTGAAATGCAGCAGGCTTAATGTCTTCAAGTATTTTGATGCTTCCTATGAGATACTGTTGTGCTATCCACCCTCCACTATGAAATTGTCATGCACATTTTAACCCTTCATTCATTTGTAGAAAACCTATTTTATGTGTTTGAAGTTCAGGGATTCCCCACACTGCTATAAATCTGCAAAGAAAACTTAATTTTTTAATCTACTAAGGATCCTGGAAGAAATATTTCAGCATATGCTCACCATTTCAAGCAAAGGATGGCAAAATCACTCTCTTACGCTCTGCGGGTACTATAAACAGTGACAACTTCTTGCTTTCTGGTATTTCAGAAATTGCAACACAAAGATACTGACAATACATGGCGTTTGAAATCTTGACAACCTGCATTCGATACCATCCCAGAAGTCAAAATCCATGCCTAGAAAACTGTTATATATATTTTCTATTCCAGCACAATTTCAATGCCTTGTAGAAAATAACACAAAATTAACTGCTGTAAGTGGATTGCTTTGTTGTAATGCTACTGCTGTTAACATCATCATGAGTGTTTACTGCTCAGTACCACCAAGACACCAAATATGACATAGATGGTTTTTTGCCTGTGAAGGTGATTGGAGACTTTGAAGAGAGAAACTCTGCTGCAGCACTCAAACCAATGCCTAAAAATGCAGCAAAATCCAGGCCATGGCAAAGATGAACAGAAAAGGTTTGTTAGGTCTGAGATGAATGACCAGTAAATACAGGTTTAAACTGTCAAATACAAAATTGTTTGAACTTTCCCAGGATCTGGAAAAGATGTCTGTGAGATACTCTAAGTATAAAAGTACCAGCAAACAGAAGGGGGCTGGAGATAGGGTTTGAGTTAGGGTTTTAGTTTGGTTTGGTTTTGGTGTTTTTTTAAACCACCTAAACAATTTCAAATCTTTTTTATTGATTGCACTTACTGGACATCTCTTTTGCTGTCAGTTCCCCTCCTTGCTTGTTTTATTTTTGGTATAAGTATCCCTGATATAAAATGTCTTTAGCACAGTTATCTTAGCTACCATGAGCTTGACAGATGAGGGAACAAGCTGAGGACCTTCTGAATTAAACCCAAGAGCTGTTACAACTTAATGAAAAGAGCCCTGTCTCCTTAGCTAGGGTTGCAACAACTTATTAGATCAGTACATATGGTACCCTGGGAGTTTGATTACATGAGGCTGTCATGGTGAACACCAATGTCATTTTCAAGAAATACTCTGCACACAGACATTTTTCAGTGACATTCATGCACAACTCCTTCAGCATTTCACATCAGAGAATTTTTGCTCCTGAAGAATGTAACAGTGTAAATACAACTGTCTGAGTACAGATGGGAATTTAGAAGATCATGAAAAAAATGTGTTTCCTTTAAACGAGTTTTACCTGCCAGGAATCTTTAGTGAATAAATTAAAAGAAACCTTTATTCAGTAATTTTTGCTCCCTCACAATCTGCCCTGCCCCAATTCAAAGGGGCAGCTTTCCCCTCCTCTCCCTTCCCCCCCAAAAAAAGGAAAAGGGCAGTTTGTAAAATAGAATACCAATAATTTAAAACTTTGAGGAGCAAAGGATTCATTTAACTTCTTTAAATCACAGCCTATCTCTAATCTAGTCTATAGGGAAGGGCTTCCTTTATGAATAACCCACCTGTGATTCCATTTTCCAGCTCCCTCTTTAGTAGGAAATGTTGCATTGTCTGAAGTTTATATCAGCTTCATTACAGATTTGATTTCCAACTTGTGTTTTCTAGACAAACACCTGAACCCTTTAAAAAAACATCTATCATGATATAGTTATTTGTTCCTTTCCTAAGGACAGTAGGTTGAAACTGGTACTGGCAATGTGCATTGCCCTGCTCACCGTTTCAGTCCTGTTTCGATGAATAATATAATAAAAACTTCAACTCACTTCACAATTAAAAACCGTTAAAATAAAGAAAACCATAACAGAATAACTAGATTTTGCAGCATATGGTATAAGGTTTATAGCAAGGTCTATAGGAGATGATCTAGCCACCAGTAACATAGTCTCATGGATAATATTTATATGATCTATTGAGTAGACTTTATGGAAAATCCAAAATGCCAAAAGGAAAGAGAAGTGGGTAGAAATGCATGTAAGGCTCTGAGCTGGGATCTAAAAGAAAAAGGAAAGCAAGGTGAGGAATGGAGAAGGACAATGCAACATAAAACTAAACAGTACAGAGCTACCACCACAAGTTGAGACACTGCCTGGTATTCGCAATTGCACTGGCCTGGACTGCTTCTTTGCCAAATCCAGCAAATGGCACAGGACACAGAGATGACAAACATGGGGCCACTAGTTCTTACGAATTCTTTATATAAGCAGTAGTTAAACTACTTACCCTTTGCTAAAATTTCAATCTACAAGAAAATGAGATGGTTGGTAATTTTATCCTGAATACAGGGACACAAGCCAATTGCACATCATCTGGTAAAGCCAACTGACAGAAAAGTAGAAAGCAGTAAATCTTAGTCCTTGCAGGTGCAATCTTATCCCCATGAATTTTATGGGTGAATAAGCTAGGAGAGGTGTTAAAAGCAAACACACAAAGCATTCAACAAGGTACACTTATTAGAGGAACCTAAAAATAATAAATAGGTGCTAGAATCAAACTTCTAAGGTGACTTATTGGAAGACAGAGTCAAAGCAACTAACCATCCTGCAGCTCAGGTTGCTGGGAAAAACAGAGACTAAAACGAAGAGCTGGATGTGTTCACTGTGAGGAATGATAGAGCAAATAGGAAGAACTGAGGAGGTAAATTCCCTGAAGATCACAGGGAAAAAATGAAGCCTTTCACATACATATAGGACCAAAAAGAATTATATAAATATGTTCCAAAAAGGGAACATTTTCTACTACCTGCAAGGGAAAAAGTTTCTGAACAGCTGTCAAATGCCAAATATTTTCCTATCCTGAAAATGTCAGCAAGGTTCTGGCAGGTGTCTTGGAAAAACAGCCCACTTTTATGCACACTCAGCATCCCCTTTGGGAGACTCCATTTCCACAGGCTGCACTGGGGTTGTGTTTGGCACTTGAGGTGTTTCACAGGAAATGACAACAAATTTTTTGATGGTATAGAGGGTACTATAGTCTAAACAAACATTTTAGTATGATGGGGGTGAGGGAGGGAGGAGTGGCTGTGCTGGAAGAGTCTCTATGCAGGTTCAGAAAGAGCCACAGACTTACTGGACTAACCCTAAAGAAAGAAAAATAAATTCTATGTAAAGAGTTGACAGGGGAAGGGTAAAAACTAGAACACCTATGATGCACAGGAGTATCCAGCAAGTCCGAAGCCCCCATCAGCATACGCGCCCCAAATAGAAAAGGCAGTAAACCAATGTCATGTAACAGTGAGCCATCCTCCAAAAAATTGTGTCTTTTGCAGCATTGCAAACATTCTTGAGGTCCCACCCCTAAGAGTCCCTGACAGTAAGTGCAAAAGAAAAGGGAGGGGAGATGGGCAACTCTTTAAGTTACTTTTCTTGCAGGGCAGGTGTCCCAGAAAGAACAGAAAGAGAAGCCTTCGTTCCCTATCACTATATAGACAGGAATTGCTCCATAATCAGTAATGACTCATTTACTCCATTCTAATGGTAAAATATTACCATAGGATGTGTATGTAGCCTGTATAAAGCTGTAAATTCTGTTGCTACCAACAGAAGAAGAAATGGACTGGCAAATTACAACCTACAGTATTGGCATTTCACAACTGAGCAAGTATGTACAGGTGCTTTCTGGAACATTTCCGAAGAGGGAAATGCTGCTACAGTGCATAAAAAGAGAAGAAATTAGACATGCAAAAAGAACCATGTGCATTGCCAAGTCTAGGGAAATCTTCACCTTTGTTAAAGCAAATATTTTATTTTAAGCATGAGGGAGGGATGTTGAAATGGGACAAACACACCTGGGCCCCTGAGAAAGCTGGACTGTGTCTGTCTGAAGCAAAGAGAGGACAACCAGACACTAAGGCCGGACAGATTCCTAGAGGCAGGGTGGCTCCAGAAGCTTCATGATGATACTGTTCTTCAAAAAAGGCCTCTTGGGTGAGTGGTCCTCTGGAGTTCCCAGGACTACAAGAACATGTCTGAAAATACTGACTTAAGTATTAGTGTCTTTGCACATTAGTAGTCTTGGGTTTAAAAGCGAGCTTCACAATAAAACATGGGCAAGAATAGTTCAAACAGTCATAGGAAGGTGAAATTACTTATAGCAATCTAAGCAACAGTGAAAAAGCGTATGTGACTTGGCTTCTCAGTTTTTCCTGGTCAGACTAATAAGTTTTCGTTTATACTGTGTCTACCTAGGAGGTGTTGGATGCAGCTGGGAACACCAAACCCAGATCACTATGGCTACAGGCAGTTAACACAATTTTCTTCTATAGATATACAGCATCTTCCTGAAGTTAGATATGCCACCTTTCTTTCCTCCTGTGGAGAAATCCTACCTACAGACATACCTACCAACCCTTTAACAAGTGTATCTGTCTGGATTCCCCTACAAATTACTCATTCTGTCAAAAATATCTGAGATGACTTGTGATATTTAAGATGAAAGATCTGAAAGGTCTCAAGTTTTGTAGTTAGATAAATTTGATCCTTTGCTATCTATATTTTGGATTGTATCTGTGAAATTCATGGCTTTGAGTGATTTTTCCCTATTGATAGCTCTCATTCTGCTCCTACAGAAACTAGTAAGAGGGTTTTCCATTAACATCAATGGGTGCAGAATCAAATCCTTCAATCTACCACTCAGGAAACCTTCCATTCAACTTCTGCTCCTGAATTAATTTGGATTATACTCTCTAAGCATCGACAAAAAACTGATACATAATTGCACATGGCCACTAAAACCATACCAGGGAAATTCTTGACATTTGCCTATATGTGAGGTCAAACCTCCACTGAATCTTGGTTTTTGGCTTGTAATTTTTTATCACTGCAGCATGGGACTATTTGTGTGTTGAGAAAATAGGCATGCACAGAAGTGTTTGGAGAAACAATGTAACTTCTTGTAGATGGGACAATGCTCTTTGCCTACATCTGTGTTAGTGAACTTACCGGTGCCTGGGGACTTTCCCAAAACTGAGAGTGTGATCATCAGTGCTATTAAACCAAAAGAGTGGCGATTTCAGCCCATGCCAGCTGGCACTCTCCCAGACAATTCCTGGCCACAGTCTGGGAGCTAGCATGGACCATGGACCATTCCCAATAGGCATTTTGCATACAGACACCCTGTGGTGTTTTTTTAAGCTAAGAGAAGCATAGACAGAATCCATTATCTGCCAGTTGGTCTCAATGTCCTAGTACAAGAGAGGAATACAGCTTAGAATTATAGACATAGGTTTTGTGTCCTTAGGGACCACTTACCTCAATGTGAAGCAATAAATATAAATTTATAACAGTGTTCAGAGTTCTAATGATTTAAAATGCATTTCCATATCAGTTTGTTGTAACTCAGAATCATTATAAGCTTATCATTCTCCTTTACTCATTTATTATTTTTAAAAAGGAACCCAAAACTAACCACATTATCTACTTTTATTGGCTTAAGTGAGTAATTTTTCAGTTTCGAGTTAAAATCAAGGGGAGAATCAATATGGGCATAGCTGTAATTGAAAACCAGTGGGTGATAATTCTGTACTGAAAACAAGATAATAAGAATAGAGATGAAACACTGGCAGGGGAAAAGAAGAGAAGATTAAAGATACAATCTCAATTAAATATCAACTATTATTAACATTATATTAAAAACTTCCCTGTGTTCTTTTCATATGCTGTATATTTTTTCTCTTTTCATCTAATGGATGTTAAAGGAAGAATAAATGAAATTATGTGAAAATATTATAAAACAAATTCAGAAAGAATCAATCAAGTGTGTCCTTAGCTAGTAATTTATTCCAAATATCATTTAATAGCCCCCAAAACATGAATACTTAAATCCAAATCATTTTTCTTACTGCTCTTTTTGCATAGTCTTCCCTTCTACCTCCAGCTAACAATTCTAGCAATAAGGAATTATCTTCCCATTGCTCACAATGAAAGAAAAAATAAAAGAGAGGATTCAGCTGTACTCCTCTACTCATTTCTAACAGTCCTGCTGGTTCCAGTTCTGGACTTTAATACTCAGGAGAAAAGAAGAATTCATTTCCTAAATAAATGTCTAACAGGCCAACAAAATTATTTTGTCTCTAGTCTAATCTGTATTTCAAACAACCCAGTGATAACAGCTTAAAAGATAACCCATTTTGCTTTCAGACCTTTCATATTCAAAGCCATAATAAAGGAAGGGCTTCCAAAAGCTCCCTGAGAACAGATGATGATGAAGTCTAAAAATTCGGTGATTTTTTCGAACTAAAAAAAAAAAAAATTAGTATGTGTAAAAATAAAAACGAAAACCAAAGAGATCAATTCCATTATTTAATGAAGGAGGAGAACAAACAGTGGGTGACAAAAGTTGGTACATTCTCTTGTCTTTTCTTGCTCACATCTTCATGCAAAGCATTAGTTAGGACAAGATGCACCCACAAAATCAATAGTAGAATAAGATTAAAGATCAGACTAGGGAAGAAAGAGTTACAGAACATTTAGATAAGTTACAGGTATTTAAGCCAGTTGTCCAGGTGAAGTTTGCTATGACACACCTAAGGATCTCATGATGGCAGAATCTCCTTCGGAGAGATTGTGGAAGATGGGAAGAAAGAAGAGGATCGCAGGTAGTTGGGCAAGGCCAACACGTTGCCTCTTTCCATTTTCCAAATCTCAAAACCTTTAATGAGAGCTTAATCCTTGGTTCTTCTGCATATATAGCTCATAGTAAATGAAAAAAAGCTTATTAGCAACACTGTTAAATTTACACTGTTGTACAAACAGTTTGTAAATCCTTCTGAAGGGCACAAATTTTAGCTAATGAAATGCCTTTCATCCACAGGCGTCTCCAGGTGTGCCAGTGATAGTTCAGTATAATGACACCATCAGACTCTGCTCTTTCAAGAACAGTTTGTCATTCAGTCCCAAGAAGAAGAACAATTCCCCAAATCACTGTCTAGCCACACTGCCAACCCAGATATTGTATGGGTCACAGTGGAAAATGTAGATCTTTTTCTCTCCTTTTGTGCCTTTGCACATGAATGGAGACTATGAGGAATTTGCTTATACCATGATTGCCAGAGAAAGCGGGGGGGTGGGGAGGAAACTGCACCTTTTTTTATGGTTTTGTCTGAGTTGAAAGAGGAGAGTGGGACAGTACTGTGACTGAGACACTTTTCTTTGTCAGCATGCCTCCTGGGACAGCACAATAGCATATTGTCCCACACTCAGCATTCAGCCTACAGATGCTGAGGTTAGTCTTCAGCAGGAATGGCCATTAAATAAGACTATAGTGATATCAATATATATGAATATGTTCTTTGGTACTATATAAAGAAAATAATCTCTGAAATAGAGTTCAGGATTTTGAAAACGTACGGTACATATTACTGATTTTAATTATAGATTCTTTGAAGTCTCTTTCAGTCACTTAAGGTAATCTGTGCCTTTAGAATACTAAAGACTTATCACTTTGAATATTACTGACAAGACTGCTATTAAAAGTGCAATCAGCTTTTTAATTTTTACAAGTTGTGTCAAAATGGTTTAAGCATATTTGAATTTCTGAGGGTTACCTTAACTCTTCCTCCTACAACGACACAAAATCAGGTGTCACAATATTATCATGAGAAAAAACTACTGAGCCATTTGAAAAGAGCAATGAGCAGCTACACAGAACACATTATGGTTCTGAGCATGCCCAAGGTAAACAGAATACCTGTGGTAACTTAGCCAAGCATTACTCTGAGCCCTTGTAGTTAATTTAAATGCCACCCCTTCTTCCTAAACAAGCCAGTCTCCAAGTGTTAGCTATGATGTAGTTGTAGCCACAATAGTCCAAGCACACAGGCAGATAAAGTTTACAGGAGATAATATGTCTTTTTATGCCAGCTAATACCACTAAGAACTTTACAAGCTTTTGTTCAGCAAAGTGTAGAACACAGTTCAGCCTCATCACAAGAATCCTCTTTTGAATTTTTGCACTGAAAATATGGCTGTACAGATATAAAAAGATGAATACTCCCTCCCCTGCAAAGAGTCATAGAAACAAGAACCCATGCAAAGCTCAGAGATACTATTTCACTTCTATCTCAGCTCCTTGCAAATGGCTATGGTAGACTGAGCAGTGCAAAGATTTCTGGTTTAGGTTATCTCACCAGCAGCACATAGTCTTTTTTAAAATTGCCACTGGAATTCATGCTACATCACGGCAGAAGCACCCTCAGTGCTTTCATCCCCACAATGTTCAGAAGTACAGAGGAGTATTTCTTCTCTCTACAAGTGGAAAAAGGAGGCTTGAGGTGACACTGTGGTTTACACACAACCACCACACAAGCTGCCTGTGGGACAGAATCTAGAGCAATTCATGATTTATCCCATTCAAGGGGAAGGTGCTCTGCCAGAAGTCCATCAGACAAGACCTACTTGTACCTGGAGGATGCTGGGTTCAGCATGCAGCATGGACTGCAAGGTGCAGAACTGAGTGCCAGAACCCACTGGCACCTTCTCCACTGCAGTTATTGTCCTCTGCAACAACAGTGCAGCTGTACACGAGAGATTCCTTTAGGTGAAACAGACTCACATTATTTTTCTTGTCACATATATGAACTACCTGAACACATTTCTGTCATTAAATACAACATTTCAAGACTTGGTGAAAATGCTGTTTCAATAGTCTGTATTAAAATATTTATTTATTGACATAAAGCTCTCATCTGAACAACTTCTGGAGCAATTTATGTAAATAATTTGCTAAAGGATGTTTTAATAATCAATTGCTAGATAATTACTGGTTCCAGGAGGACAATTGCTGTAAATCATGGGCATATGGAGCCAATCTCAAACACCTCCCTGTAGTTTCTGTCCGTGTTAATGATGTCTGATTATATTAGCTCTTTCTTCACCATTTATAAATGTACATAAATATTATATTATAGAATAAAAATTTTTGCTGACAGAGTAGTGTTGAATTAAAGTGCAGTGTTTTAGAGCTTTTTCTGGTAAAGGGATCTCATTAGCATGGATACAATTATACCTGCATAAAGACACTTATGTTGATACAGCTTTCTTTCTCACAGTTTCTCTCTGAAAACTCGAATAAGCAATCCAAGCAATAAGTTGTTAGCTACTATAAGTTTTCCTCTATGCTGCATGACAATGCAGGCACAGCAGCATCTTTTCCAGGTAAAACTGACCTTCATGTATACCCACAAAGAGGTAAAGTATCCAAGTCTGAAACATCACCCATTTCCTACAGAACTATGGTGAACTTCAGTGTCCTCAGCAATCAATTTCACTGTGTACTCAGATACTTTGGAGTCAGACAGATCATTATGGACACATACCCTCAGGAAAATCAAGTGATCAGAAGCTTATTTAAATAATATTTCCTTGCACAAGCTTCCCTTGGGTTTTTTTTCTTTGTTTTTAAATAATTTTAATCAGAAGGTTTTAAAGTGATATTGGTTGGTTTTAAAGGCCTAATTATATCTTTATACAGATAGCACAATATCATCCTTGAAGTGATGTGCTTGGTACCCTATGCTGTTTATTATTTTGCATTACAATTATCATGCAAAGCATAGAAGGTGACTTTAAGCAGCTCATTTGAAGTGCTCTTTTCTTTAACACAATATCTTTTTGTGGCTATTTACGTAGATGCTTATCTCCTCGTTTTAAGAAAAACAGCCCAATTATAACTACACAAAAGTTTTTATTATTATGGCTTTAATCCTGAAATGTAAATAGGCCACTGTAAAATCCATGCTGAAATTTTAATTTCTGTTTTTATTTGTGTCTGTGGATTAACAAACCATCCTGTCCTGAAATTAATTATACAGATACACAAAATATTAAGTGATAGCAGAGCATATATGGCAAAATAGCTCAGAGGTTTGAAGAACTGGAAGTTCTTTTACCTGTATACCATGGCTGCTGAAAAGAAATTCGTGCCTACTGCCCAAACAAAACAAACCCCCCAGTCTTGTGCAGTGGATATATATTCCATTTAATATTGCTTTCAGTTGCCATGGCTATGGTAGCTTTAATATTGTAGGCTTACAGCAAGGTTGCAATTAGTATTTGGATTTAGAAGAGGGAAGATAATGATTTCTTATCAAAACTTCTCAATACTCGTATGGACATAAAACTGAATGCAGGTTTCAAACCAGCTATTTCTATGCTAAATAAAAAAAAAAATGAAATGAAAGAATCTGTATGATATGGCTTTGAACCTAGTACTTCAAGGAGTTGTTTGGCCCGGCATCTTCAGGAGGCATCTGCAGTTCAGTTCACATATACATATACATATACATATACATATACACACACATGTATACACACACCCTCACATGATGGAAGTTTACAATTTTATTCCTTTGCCTTGTCATAGTTCTGACATGAAACACTTGATGCTCCAGGTTATGTCTTTCCCTGCTTCTTACTAATCCCTCTCTTAAACAGTAGTGGACTTATTACCTTAAAGTATTCTGTGTTAAGTTGCTAGAGTCTGAAGACTATTCCTTCAAACAACAAGCCCTTATTTCCCAGTCCAAAGTGGATTCAGTTGACTCAGACCAACAATTTTAGTCTTAGTTGCCAGCAGACTGATGTACACATTGAGAATAAGCTCTGATGGAGAAGAAAAGACCTAATCCTTCTAATGGACGCCCTAAGTAGACCCTTTGGATAAAACCAGTTTAAACATCTACCACTACTTACCCTTCATGTCTGGGATTTATTTTTTTTCCATGATGCTCCCATTACAAGCTGCTATTTTCAAGCATTAAGCCATTTTGCTGAGTTTTCAGGTTCATACAGAACTTACAGCAGTACTTCTGCTGCTGTCTTTGACAGCAGTCATACTTTAAAGCTTCAGAGGAACGGGCAAGGTAACCCTTGTGGACAATTACAGGAAGATTCTCCCACGAAAGGAACATCTGCCTGTTTCTGTCCATTTGCGCTTAGATTTCATCTTCACAATGCTGAATGCAACTCTCCATGGTTCTGTTTTAAATCTTTTTATCTTCCTATCCCTTTAAATATGCCCACTTCTCTTTTTAAAATCCATTAAAATTCAGGGCTCATAGTAATCCCCACAGCAATGACTCCTGTTGGTTGGCTATGGTACGTGAGAGCTAGCCTTTCCTCTTCTCCTTTTTAATATATTTGAAAAGATGCCATAGACTTGTTCAAAATATTTGGGAGAAAAAGAAAGTAACCTGTTAACCTTCTTGTACCATTTTGAATCTGTCATCCTGCAACTTGCTTATTGTCCTTCTAGACTGAACACTGAGAGAAAGGATTTCTGACTTTTGAGTAAGTTTGGCAGCAGAGGTCTTATGCCTATGCCATTACTGTAGGAGCTGTGCTTGGCTGGGGTTGAGGTGGAGCTTAATTCACATCAAGCCCTCCATAAGGATTTATGCCAGAAGTGAAATCTGACCATACACACTTCTGGTACAGCTGAGCTTGCACTATGAGCAGGGGCTGTTCATTTCCTTGCAGAGTGTTTGCTCTCCTCACTAACTGAAACTCTGTGATGTGAGGTCTTGTTTTTATGACTAGTTATGATGTCCCACAAGAAAGGAACAAATACACTTAATCTTTTTCTCCTGGTCATTGCTGTGGTTTCTCCTCTTCTTGCATGACACATCTTTCCTTACTGTTCTCCTGCTTTTCATATTGTATTTTTTCCTCTCATCCTTCTAGAAAGGAGCCCTCAGCTCTGAGGTCCAATTCTCAGCTTTGTCGTATGCCTTCATAGATGGCAGTAGGAGACTCTTGCCCCTGCCCCTGCACTGACTTGCATGGAATTGCCACTTCTCATAAGATATTTGGAGGGAAGGTCACAGGTAGATGTACGTCAATTTGAGCAAGAGGGAGAGAGTGGGAGAAAGAGCAAATCTTGCTGGACTGTATATTTGTAAATATATTTTGTGGAGTGCAGAAATACACTCAGGCTTTCTGTGAACTTGCTGAACAGGTGTTGTTGGCAGTATGGATGCAGAAGCACAGAGCACATGTGAGGCTGTAAAACCCACCTGTGAATCACGGTAGACACCTGGGATCTCCCTGGTACCTGCCGTTCCTGAGGAACATGATATGAAAGCTGTCTGAGCACTCCCTTACTTGAGCACAATCTTACAAAAACCTTGTTCCTGGAAAAAAATGTAAAAGCAACTGTCTGTATGTATTTCTGTTAGCTGCCATCAGTAGAAGCTTCTGGCAAGTCCTGCCTAAAGCTGTTGACATCTTCTTTCTCTTGTGAGAGGCTTTGAAACTCCTTTCTTTTCTAGGCATCCAATTTTTCCACTAACTGCACCTCACAGTAAGTAATACCATTTGCTTCTACTTTTGCTTCATCCAGCTTGAAACAGCATGCAGGTGTGCAGCAGCCATGATCGGATAAACAACTGGATTTCTTCTGCTGTATGCAGTAGCTGATGAGCAGTGGCCACCTATTTAACTCCTGCAGTCGAAAATTTACTTGTCCTCCACACTTACCATTTTCCAAGGATCACCAAATGTGGATCCTTTGTCCGCTGTAACCTTTTATCTGTTGATGTCTCCAGACACGTAATAGCATTGGCTTAGGGGTAGCTGCCCACACTGGAGATACAAATTGTTGCTAATGGTGACCTTACTGCATTAGCAAATTTTAAATCCTCTTGTGTGGCCTCCCCCTGTTTGGACAATTCCATCTGTAATAGCCTTTGCCTTCACATTTTCTGCAAATGTCATCTGGCCTGTGATTCCTGGGAAACAGTCTCTCTCATCTGACCCATGAGACACCCATGCACAGACGGAACTTGGCTCGCTTCCAATTTACATTTTTTCCTCCTTGATCCACATCACTAGCAATTGTTTTTTTGAAATACTGCATCTGGTATAAAGGAGTCACCCAGAGGCTGGGAACGAACAGCTGATGCTTGTCAAAAAGATGCATAGGCTGATCCACAGGTTATCACTATCTTTGATTCAATCAGCTGTGCCTGTCTCCAAATATGATTCTTCCCATGGTTTGCATTAGGCACAGGTCCTTATCTGCCTTTACCAGGGCCAAGTTAGATTTGGCATAGCAGATTCTCCCTCACTTGAGCTATGTCCAAGGTACATGCTGGAATGAAAGCCTTCATAAACAGTCTCCTCAGGGCTGTTCCTCCCCCCACTGCCATCTGATTTGTTATCTTTGCCATTATTTTAAGAGGGCAGATCTTCTCTCTGCCTCCTTAGGAATGGTTATGAAACTAAACCACACACATTTACATGTGCGCAACACAAAAAAGAAAAAAAGAATAATTTCTATAAATATGTTTTGGGGTATTTTTTAATAATAATAATAATTTTAAAGTGCCTGTAAGAACTAAAATCTGCAGTGAAAAATTGCTGGTAAAGATGCTTTGGTATTCAGTTAACAGGCAGTGCCAGATACCAGAATTTTCTTATCAGTGTAGCCATTTACTGAGAAAGGAGTGTTCAGAGCGCATCCACTGCCCCCAGATTCCAGGCCTTTTCTGCACAGCTAGTAAATCTTTCCTCCACTAAATAAGCTTCTGCCATTTTGAATCTACTTCTACCAACTGAGGTAGCTATCTGTGGATCTCAAAGAGTGATTGAAACATTGAAAATAATGCATGCCGCTTTCTGCTCTAACTTCTTTAGACAAAACATAAGAGACCCATGACAGGACAAAACAGGTAATAGGACTGTATCCTTGGGTAGAAGCTGTCTGTGCTGCTCCATACCCATTATTAGGTGCCTACCTAATAACCTGACTTTCAGACAGATGAGCATTAGAATTTAGGAAGGTAAATACTGAAGATGTGTACAGCATCGCATTTCTAGTTCTTTTAGCCCTAAAGAAGAAACTGAAGTGTAATTAGTACAGGGTCACATCTGCCTAGATGTTTAGACACAGAAAGCAATCTGGCTGTCTACCTACTTTCAAAGCAGACCTATCCCTCCTCTGATTGTTCAAGAGAGATGTGGGCAAAAATTGTGGGAGTGAAGCTCAGAAAACCCAACCAAACCAACCCATAACAACTTCCCCCTTTGCCTCTACTGGCATTGTAATGGTGTTAGACACCCATGCCAAATTCTTGCACACAGAATGCTTTACTTTCAACACAAAGGAATATTTATTGCAATTATTTGGCAAAATAACTTTGAAAAAACAAAAAGCTGAGAGAAAGCTTTGATATATTTGCAGACATTTTATGAAACAAAAGAAAACGTAAATTCTTTGATTAAATCTAACATAATGAATTATTCATCCAGCTCATCCAGCTGTTTTCTGAGTTAATCAGTTAACACAAGGTGATAATATGACTTCAGAAAAAATGAAAACAAAACCTATGGAACTGTAAGGAAGTAAGCAGAATCTGAAATGTGAATCAGAATAGAGCATGCATAATGAGATAATGGAGATTCCTTTTAAGGCAGGGATAAAGAGGCAAAGCCAGTACACCTGAACAAAGAACAACAAATTCGTCTTTCATGACCTTGATCATTCCAAATGAGAAGGCATTTGCTGGGGACAGGCAAGAATACTAAGTCATCTGAAGCTGTCCCGAGAACTATGCATTATGATCAAAGCCACAGGAAAAGAGCATGTTTAGAGTCTGGAGAACCCAGTCTGAACCATTTGATCCTGCCCCTTGGAAGAAGGATTCAGTCCTGGGACCAAAAATGGGAAAAAAAACCCATAAGTTTCATGGTCTAACTAGCAGATTCAGAGCAGAATGTCCTTTCTGCATCACTGGAAGGCAGATTTGGACTGAAAAAGTAAGAGTCATCCTTTGAGCTAATCTGTCTTTCACATCTGTGAACCAATACCACTGGATCAGAGAAGGAGCCAGGCTTGCTAAGTTATTGTGGGAGTACAGGTGACCCAGACCAAAGCAGCACCCCTCAGTGCACCAGTGCACACACAAAACTGACATAACTGGGACTAGACACTCTTATATTTTCTATATACTGTGAATTATACGTGAATTATGTACCCACAGGAGTGGAAAAAAAACTATTTATCAGAAACATGGAACCTGCTAACATGAGAAAGATGAAGCAAAAAAAGGAGGTGTAAGTTTTTACACATCAAACAGCTTGGACCCAGAAGGTAGATAAGGCTTAGACCCAAGTTTCTGCCAGAGCAGACATATATAGCAATACCCAAGTACTTGAGGTGTGTTCCCATCACAGAGGTACTGAGGCTTTTAGCACTAGTTGGTGTAGCAGAGTCCCATACCACATGGCAAAACCTATGCACTAATTAGATCAAGGATGTATCTGCTGCTGATCAGGAAAGCATTCTTTCACAGTACTCTGTGGGGTGTCCTTTTGAAAGTTAGGAGCAGCACAGCACAGTGGGAGCCCTCTCCACCACCGACTGGCTTGCTTTGAGAGTTAACCCTTGCTGCTGAGCAATGACACAGGAGCTCTACTCCAGAGACACAAATTCCGCTTATTTCACCATTCATAGCTTTCCCACCCTTCATCATGATAGAAGTGAGGCTCCACGTTAGTGCAATGCCCGTCATATCAGCATATAATTACCTTCTCAGAAAAGCCCATAGTCATCAACATAGAAAAATAGCTATGGATATGTTAAAGTGAAGTTTTATATACTAAGAGTACCAACACAATCTCAAGGTAAATGTAAATTTGTCTCATTCTGTTATTGTACATAAAGTTCTTCATATGGAGTTAGCACTTCATGTGCTATTTCTTACAGAAAAAAAAAAAAAGAAAACAAAACAAGACTTTCATGGAATTTACCATATTGGTGAATATTTATCAGGAATGTTTTATGATTTTCCAGACTCCTTTTTCCTTGACCCCTAAATGTCTCAGCTTGAACCTGCATGAAATATATGCATACAAAAATACAAAGAGACTACAAAGACAGAAAGAGAAGTGGCATTTGGGATTCCAACCTGCTGAGAAATATTTACTCTTACTTCACTTGACTTAAAAAGTAGCTGAAGGGAGTTACTCTGAACAGCAATTTTGTGCCTTGTAAAAGCTATCAAAGTTGCACACAGGTGCATTTTGAAGAGACGCAAAGAAACACACGCTTCTTGGCAGGTGAGTTAAGCCTATGGCACTGTCTGGAGACAAGGTTGCAAGGGTGAGTCAAGCAGTTGTGAAGATCCAAATCATTACATGAATTTAAACATTTTCTCAGCATCTGTATTCTCCAAGCCACAAGCGTGCTTCTGTTGGTTAAACCTTTCAAAATGCTAATGCTCTCTGAACAGCTACAGCTCTAAATCCTGTGGTGCCCAAATGAGCTCCAACACAAGCTAGTCCGCATACCCAACTAAGCAAAGGCAGGTGATTCCTCTCAGTAAGGTATTAGCCTGAGATCTAGAGTATTATTTCTGGACTAGACAGGAAATATGCTGAAGAACTAAACCTGTTTCTTTAAAAAACAACTGATCAACAACAAAACATACATACGTATTTAGTCATCTAAATAATGTGGTAGCAGTTGCTAAACTGCATTTCTACGAGCTGCAAATACAAATTGCTATATTGATGCAAACACAGTACATAGCAGTGAAGATGCAAGCCTTGAAAAGATTATAGAAGCCGTGCTCTTTTAGAGTAGACTAATATATTTTCACTTTAAAGTCCTACCTCCTGTTACTGCTAATCTCTCCAATCCAAAAGAAGCAACTGTTAGTTGCTAGAAATAGATTTAAATGCACTTACGGTGAGATGCCATGAATATCGCCACCAGAAATTATGTACTGTGCCTTCTTCCCTGCCACCTTTGCCCTCAAGTTTTGTTTTTTCAATTTACCTCGTAATAGTTTATTTAATCTGATGCAGCATTAGTTTGTGCTTTATTCCTCTGCTGAGTTCCAGAGGTCAGAATTAACCTGTAGCAAGAGAAATAAAATAAATATAGGTCAATCTATTAATTGGATGACCTAGTAAAAGCTTCACAATAAAATCCAAAGGCCAGGATTTTTCAAAAGCAGATGGAAATGAAATTTTTGCATGGATACTACTTATTTTAAGATATCACCACTTTAATATCTGAAATCAGTTCTAACCTTGAGTTTACTTCAGAAATAAATAGATAACAGTAAGCCCAACAATAAGATCTATATGAATGTCTTTGTTTAATATGAGATGGTCCCTTCTAAAAGGTGGGTGGACAGCAGTAAGTTTTCATGGAGGCAGAATTAGAAAATAATGCTCTTATGCGCTCTTGTGACTCTAACCATCATTGTGTAAGAGAATCAAATGGGTCACTGAAGACCCTTCATAATTAGATGACTGTCTCCCAGTAATATCCACAGGAATTCCAGGACCAACTGGAAGCAGCATGAGTTAATAGGAAATTGTTCTAAAAAATCCCCTTTTCATTTTCTAAGATGTCAGCCAGGCACTCCTATGCCCAGCTGTATTGTAGATAGTTTAGTTATTCTTTCATAAGTATCAACTCATCTGAAGGTCATATTTAGTTCTATAATGGCATTATATGGAACATTCACATATCAGAAAAGACAAGACTTATTCTTCAGTTTTGTGACAAAACATGTTCCACCCATGAGAGCAATCAAAGTGAGCTGCAGACCTTGCTGCAGGGGCCACCATTTGTGCTTGGGGTAGAAACAGGAGCATGGCTTGAAGCTTCTGACCTACATCAGTACCTTCCCTTATCTTAATAGTGGTAGGGAGGGTGCTGCACCATTGTCAAACATTAACTGCCAGCAAGCCATGCAGGTTGGGTATCCCCTGCATGAGGCAGGGGAAGCTCTGAAGGGATTCTTCATCAGTCAGAGCTTTGAACTGTATTTTCCCAGAGCTTTTCCTTACAGTGAGTTCCCTAAAGATGACCAAACTAAAAAAAAAAAAAAAAAAAAAAAATCAAATTTAATTAGATTATAAGCTAATTAGCTGGCTCTAAATGGAGAAAACTCAAATGAGGGTATGTAAAGCAGAGCAGAAATAAAAAAGGTTTATACCCAAGTCTTCCCCTGTTAGCTACATTCTTGCAAGTAGGTCATTGCTCCCAAGCATGGATTCAAACAAATTAATGGCTCTGCTTTGCAGCAAACTAGACAAGTACTACAGTCCTCTCTGGTGCCTAGGAACCACTCATTCCCTTCACCATAGACCGGGCTGTGGGCTTTACACCCTGCTCTCTACAGCAGTCTCTTTGCCCTGTGCACATCAGTCTGAAGCTGCTGCTCTTTGTGCTCACTTTATTTCCTCCTGATTGCAGCAGGCTGGAAACTTTTTCCCCCCTCCCAACTGTTCATCTTAAAAGGAGCAGCCCCCCTGAGCCACTTCTAGCTTAAAGGATAAAAACACCAGCTAGATGCAAAAAAGCCAGATATTGCCCTTTAAGTCTTTATTCTACAGTCTTCTTAAACATCCTTCTGCCTCTGCAACAGCTGACTTTGTCCCACACCCAACACACAAGCCACTCACAGGGACAAGTGTATTCGCCAGACTTGAGATCATTGCTTCAACATGCTGCTAGTTCAAAGCACTATAAAGGAAACAATGTGGACTGGTTTCTGCCTATGAGTTAGTGCTTTATTTCTCTGATGAGTATCTTTACTTGCATTTGGGGAAGTTGCATTCGAGAAAAGAAGGGCCTTGACCAACTAACAAAAGAAGCTCTGACCACAGCTGCCTCTTGGGTGCTCAACAATGTTACCTAAGCCATGACCCACAGTTACAAAAACCAGCTGCCTTCCTCCCTCATGCCAAAATCTGCCAAGAGATACCAAGGAGCTTCCTCTTTCTTCATTAACACCTTATTGACCACCCTGTTCTTGTCTAATCTCTGGTTTGTAAGAGGTGTCTACCGTACCATATAAAGTGGAAAGGAAGGCTGGAAATTATCTGCTCAACAGGTACATGGGTCCTAACTAAATATCACAGTGAAGTCACAGAGAATACAGGATCTGCCTCTTCACTGAGACAAACTTGAAAGTTTTCAACTAATTCCAAATCTTGACTTCCTTCTGAAAACCAGAAATAAACTCAGCTGTAGCTTCTGAATTTGAGTGGTCAACTAGGATTTGAAGAGTTCTGGATTTTTTTTTATCCTTCCTCTCTATGATTAAATCCAGGCACTTTAATTTGGATCTTTCCTATTGTAGATGGGTATTTTCAAAAGCTATGTCATAGACCATGGTCATGTCTGTTACAGAGTATGGATGCAGAACTACAGGTGGGAACAAAGCTGATGAGAGGGACATACTTCAAATTGTTGCATTTTTTTCACATAATTCAAATGTCATTGATAACACTGGAGACTTGGTCTCACATGTCTAAAGAGCACCTAACTGCTGAAATGTAGTCAATTACTCTGAGAAAATGGGTTATCATTTAATGGTTTTAAATTCAGCAGCTCCAAATAGCAGCAGTAGAGAGGGATGCAGAGAGTGCAAATATTGAAAATACTGGAAATCTTCCAAATGCTTGGCATTAAAAAAAACCCTCAACAATCCACATGGCACAGCAATATAAAGCCTCCTCTCTGTAAGACAAAAATACAATTTTTTTCAAAGTTACTTGCAACTATAAAACTAAAAGCGAAGAGTACTAGAGGAAACTGGACAGGTCAGCCCTAGCAAGATCGTACATTTTTGGGGGGACAGCTCAGAGAAGGGCAGCCGCCACATATGGATCTGGCTACAATGCCCTCTAAGAAGCTTTGTGGATCCACCCTCCCTTGCTGGATGGATTGTCTACAACAGCTTTGTGGAGGAATTGCAATGCTTTGATGAAAGCAAAGCCACTGCACTACTTTTGATAATGATTCTGAACGTTAGACACTAAAAAGAAACGGAACAAACTGGAAGAAGCCTCCTCTCTAGTATCAGTTTTCCATTTCCTTATCTATATTGACTGTGACAAAGAAGTTTTGGATTATATGTTGTCTTATTATCTGCTCTCTGAATACTTTCTGCAGCGTCCTGCAATTCCATCATGATTATGCCATCGTTATGGTGATACTCTTGTAAACCATGTAACAGAGGTGTCTTATGCTGATACTTATCTTCCTACTATATGCTTTCTGTCTGTATATAGGCTGAAGCTCATAACCATAGCAACTGAATTATTCTGGAGTACATCAGGTTGACCAGAGGGATTCTTCCTGACCTGAACCATTGTATTTTTGGAAAAAGGAAAGACAGGTAAAACAAAACCTATTCCAAGTTCTGCAATATAGCGCAGATAAATTTTCCTTCAGATAGACTGAAAAGCCTACTTATGTTTGCATAAAAAATTGCTCAGTCAAGTAGACATCCAAGGTCTTTTAAAAGAACATTGATAGTCACAAGAATAAAGCCACCATATGACCAAAAGAGAAAGTGAATTTAAAACGGTCTATTCCCCTGTGAGTAGAGGGGAATATTTTAACTACTCCAGGACACTTAGAATACTTCTCAAAATGACCTCTAGAAAACCAAGCATGTTTCTCTAACATACATAGAATCATAGAATAGTTAGGTTTGGAAAGGACCTTAAGATCATCTAGTTACAACCCCCCTGCCATGGGCAGGGACACCTCACATCAAACCATGTCACCCAAGGCTCTGTCCAACCTGGCCTTGAACACCACCAGGGATGGAGCATTCACAGCTTCCCTGGGC